>CAUYLG010065020.1:0-98169 GCA_963573385.1 Cacajao melanocephalus | reverse complement strand
CCATTTTTAGACTGCATTCTTGCCTGGGCAATAGAACAAGAATCCCGTTCTCTCTCCCTCTTTCTCTTCCTCTTTCTTTCTCTCTTACATTCTTTTTTTTCTTTCTTTCACTCTCACTTTCTTTCCTCTCTTTTTCTTTCTTTCAAAAATAAAAAAAAAATAAGAATATATAAATTCAGTTGGAAGTTAATTACTGTTGCTATGATCACTAGAATGCAAAATGCTTGTTCACTCTAATTCACTCAGGTCCAAGCAAAGATTAAATATTGCCTTTGGCTAAGTTCCACAAGCCAAGTCAATTAAATACATTTTAAAAGTGTGGATGAATACTGTATGAGTAGGCCCAACTAGAGAGCAACAGTGTACTAGGAAGACCAGAGTAAAAAGAGCAAAAGAAAGAAAAACACACAGAAAAAAAAGAGGTGTACCTAATTCATAAAGACAAAAATAAAAGAATGTTACAATGTCTTTTATCCTTGTGGACTCAACGTGACCCACATATCAATTAACTCTACCCCTATACCCCACATCATATCATCTACAAAAGAAGTGAATAAATTTATTATGCTTTAGCATATAAACAAAAGATGAGAGGAGGACCTTTTGTTGGATCCTAGTTAGGAGGACATGGGTGCACAGAAAAGAAGAGCTGGGCCAACAGGAGTTGGGCTATCTCTGTCCACTTTTGGCTTCACCTTTAACCTCCTGAGCATGTTTCTATTAAGACCCCTCTGGCCCATCTCACTGCATCTTTGAAACAGAGAAAATAAAATGAACACTCTTCCTTCCCCCACCAAAAAAGAGTAAAATAACAGGTGAAGGGAAAGAGGGAATGGCATTAGGCAGGTGAATCGGTGGCTGGCAAAGGACATTGTGCTGGTATGGGGTGGAGAAGAAACGCTAGCAGAGGGGCTATCATCATCCACCAGACAGCTCCAACTGATCTCTGCTCTCTGAGTCACCCTGACACTGTCACTAAATCACCAAGTTAAAAACACAGCTTTATCTAACAGCTTTCCTAAGATACCTAAAGTAAAACCCCATTACAAAGAATTCCTTGGGATGTTTGAATGTACGTGTAATGTATTTTTACCTATTTGCAGAGAATAAGACCAATTTTTCTTATTATCATATGCATGACTCACATATCTAAAAACAGCATGCTTCTTATACACTGTATTACTGAAAATAAAATAACTTAATTTAAATATTTTCAGTTTCAACCTTTTTATCTCATCCAATAACTGTAGCCACGCCTCCTCCACATATCACTATATCCATTAATTTAAAAAGTGCTCAGAACCACTTTTATATCAATTTTTAAAAGCCCAAATAAGAATTTCTTTCAAAGACATTTTTCACAGTTAACACTCATCATGTAAGACATTTACTTTAGCATAGCTAAAATAGATTTTTAATTATATGAAAGTTTCAACACATCACCTGCTCCCTCAATTTCCTGGCACCAAATTCCACGCTCATTCTTTCCCATTATAACAGATAGTGACCTTTTCAAAGTTAATCTCTGCTATAATCCCTGCAAAGCCTTAGTATATTATTATGATATTTTATTTTCAGCTTCTCTTTCCCACCAATTTTCAAATATTGATGTTTCTCCTTCATAATTCCACATCTGTCCTCGTCACAAAATTTCCCCACCTTACACTTGATAGTTCAACCAACTCCCACCATATCTGTCCCCAAAAGGTCAACTATGACCATTCTGTTACTATAAATCCAATAGATACATATTTTCAGTCTTCATTTTGCTTGGTATCTCTGCGACAAAGATTTTATTCCTGGTGTAGACAGTTTCCTATTCACGACCCTCATATCCTGGCCTACCTTAAGTCTTCCTGCTCCTCCTTCAGCTCCTCCTTTAGTCTTGACCCCCGAAGGAGTTAGATCAAATGTTTCCACTGTATGCACAACTTCCTTCTCTTTAAAACCTAAATCTACTGGTGCTTACTTTATGTTAAGTCCTTCTGGATAGATTATGCTCTTATGAAACCAGAGATTATACTGATTACACTGTATGTGGCTTATCACCATATTGCCAATTTCAAAACAAAGTACCTGTCATAAACACTCTGTAAATACATAACTGCCTGAATTATTTTCACCCAGTAAACAAGCTGTTATCATATAACAGATTTATCACTGCAAAATGAACTAAATGGATGCTTTGGTTAAAATGGATTTGTTTTTTTTCAGGACCCAGAATGGCTTGTTAGAAATTTCTGAATACATTCAACATACTAAAACTAATTCTCTATTTACTTAATCTAATAAGTGTAAATGACATCATCAAGTTTCTAACAATGACAGTTAATCACTCTCAAAATGGACAAAACTAAAGTATCACTGGTATTACTCAACTAACATCCTAACCAAATAAAAAACATGTAACTTCAAGCTGGGTGTGCTGGCTCACGCCTGTAATACCAGTACTTTGGGAGACTGAGGTGGGCAGATCACTTCAGGTCAAGAGTTCGAGACCTATTTGGACAACATGGCGAAACCCCATCTCTACTAAAAATACAAAAACTAGCCAGACATGGTGTTGAGCACCTGTAATCCCAGCCACTCGGGAGACTGAGGCAGGAGAAGCACTTGAACCCAGGAGTCAGAGGTTGCAGTGAGCCAAGATCATGCCACTGCACTCTAGCCTGGGGGACAGAGTAAGACTCCATCACAAACAAACAAACAAACAAATGTACAACTTCAATCTGCATGTTTTAAAGAAAAAAACAACATAGAGACTTAAATAGCATCTCTGAGAGGAAACTATCCAGCCCTTAGCCTATAACCAGCAAAGATCTATGATATGACAGAAGTTTTTTAAATTAATTCAAATTTATATTAATGTTTTGCTCTACTATAATTTTTTTACTTTTCAGGTACTAGCAAACAACATCTATAACAACAGTGAGTCACGCTCACTGAATGCCAGAATTTCCATACAGGAGAGACAAACGGGACACAATGTGGGATAGGTATGAATTTAACCTGAAACTGGATTTGCTTGGCAAGCACACTATTTTACTTAGATTGTACATTTATTTGTGATGGCTTTAGAGGAATATTGGAAACTACACCTAGGGATCAGAGCTTCTCCAAGGTACTATCACAAGTAACGCAAATTCTTCATTTTAAGCAAACCAAAATGCTATTAATAAAGTTAGAAATAATACCAAAATATGCAGTGGCTATTTTTCTATTGTACATTTAATAAGAAACAAAAGACGTACCACATTAAATACAAAATCACTTAAATATTACAAACATGATTATTATATAAATTAAAATTATACTTAAATTTTCCAAAAGACTTCTTATCATGATGACCCAAATGCTTGAACCATCTGGATCTTAAAAACAAGCTGCAATAATATCCTCAATATTTATAAGCTGGGTAAAGTTAAGGAAGAATTCCCAAGAGATGCAATGGAAAGATGAACAGATAATTTATTCTTGTCTACAACTCTATAAATATAGAATCAGAAAAAAAGCTCATCATTACTGGTCCTTAGAGAAATGCAAATCAAACCACAGTGAGATACCATCTCACACCAGTTAGAATGGCGATCATCAAAAAGTCAGGAAAGAACAGATGCTGGAGAGGATGTGGAGAAAGAGGAACGCTTTTACACTGTTGGTGGGGGTGTAAATTACTTCAATCATTGTGGAAGACAGTGTGGTGATTCCTCAAGGATCTAGAACCAGAAATACCATTTTGACTCAGCAATCCCATTACAGGGTATATACCCAAAGGATTAGAAATCATTCTACTATAAAGACACAGGCACATGTATCTTTATTACAGCAGTATTCACAATAGCAAAGACTTGGAACCAACCCAAGTGCCCATCAATGATAGACTGGATAAAGAAAATGTGGCACATATACACCATGGAATACTATGCAGCCATAAAAAAAGGATGAGTTCGTGTCCTTTGCAGGGACATTGATGAAGCTGGAAACCATCAATCTCAGCAAACTGACACAAGAACAGAAAACCGAACACTGTGTGTTCTCACTCATAAGTGGGTTTTGAACAATGAGAACACATGGACACAGGGAGGGGAGCATCACACACCAGGGCCTGTCAGGGAGTAGGGGGCTAGGGGAGGTATAGCATTAGGAGACATACCTAATGTAGATGAAGGGTTGATGCAGCAAACCACCATGGCACATGTATACCTATGTAACTAACCTGCACATTCTGAACGTGTATCCCAGAACTTAAAGTATAATAATAAACAAATAGTGTTAAAAATAAACAAATAAAATAAACAACAAGAAAAACAGAAGCAATTGGATTGGAAAAAATACGAAAAATAAGTTTCAATGAGGTGACCAAAAAAAGCAGGAATGAAAGTATCTAATCTTTCATACCTTAAAACCTATTATTCATAATTTTATTGTACTGCCCATATACAAACATGAATGTTAAACTAGAACTAGTACTTTATACTAGCTTTCAATGTTTATTAACATCGTTACACAACTGCTACATAAAAAGCTGACAATAGAATCTGCTTTAAAACTTTTATATGACCTTACCTTATACAACTGTAATGTTTAAAAGTACTGGCAGCTTTCTGACATTCAAGGCACAATTGAATAGCTCCTGGATAGTCTTCCTCCTTTAAGATAACAACAACAGGCGTCATTAGACTAGAAACATTTTTTCTTAAAGCTCCTGACAAAAACACATCTCTGTTCATATTCTAACCAAAAGTTACAGAATCAAAAAAAAATTAATTCCTCTTAGAATATCAATGATAGATAAATGACAAAATATAAGAGGCAACTATTTCCAGGCCTAAAATATATATATAGAAGAAATATTTAAAATATTCTATTCCCTCAAAGTAACAGCCTTCTGAGACCATGACTTATGGATAAATCTTGCATTAAATCCTTAGCTGCTTTGCAAGAAAGGTTTTCTTTAACTGTTAACTTATCTTCTTACAGTAATGCCTATATAAAATGCTCCAAAATAGTATGCATTCTATTGGTAATTGATATTCAACAATTTACCACCAAAAAAATGAATAGTTCTAAAGAAGTAAATTTGGAAAAAAACAACATATTAATAACCTCAGAGTATTTTTATCACCTAACAGTAACTTAATGCCAAATGAATTTTTCATATGAGTTTCTGAAACCCTAGTTAGCAGTAATAGTTGAGAAGTAATAAAATAATTACACAGAAAACCACAAAAACTTTTCCCTATGCTCAATTCTAAATTGAACAGATGCAATTCAAAACACTGGTGATGCTGATAAGGACAAAGTACCTACCCCAAGGAGCTCAGGTATTATGAGGAAACACACATATTACATTATGCTTTGGTGAACCTTATGACAGAAGTAGACACAAAATGCTAAGAATGCATCAAAGAGAAAACAGATGGTTCCCTCAGAAAAGCAATTAATACATGATACCGAACATAACTACAGTATCGCACTTTCCTTTAATTACTACTATTTGTTAGATAAAAAAGATGTGAATTTTTATTGTTGTTTGGATGCAATACAATCAAATAGTTAACATTCCAATGTTATTAAAAGTTAAACGTTTCCCCAAATACATCTGCTTTTCTAAATGAAGTACATATCATGCCAATAGAAAAAGGCTCCAGAGCAAGTATCTTTATGTGTCTAAAAATACTCTTTTATCATATACCAGTTTGAGAAAAATGCACTTCTGAATTTTGTCTGCTTTAATGTTTCTATACAATATCACTACGACTCCAAATTTCCAAAACTTGTTAACTTACCTCCAGCATTTCACTTAAGCGTACATCTGTTCTTTGCTGAAAAAACAAAAATCAAAAGTAAAATCTGTTTCAACCACAAAATTCAGTTTTAATATTTTTTAAAATGACCCATATATACCAATGTTTTTATAGTTCTCAGAGATTTCAGAAGTCCAATCAGCAACTGACGTTTCCTTTGATTTGCAAGAAGGCCTAAACTAGCTTGAGTAAAACCTTCTTTTGCAATATTCAAGTGTCTGCAAAAGTGAACAATAAATAGTTAAATGTTTTTTATTATAATAATAATACTATCTGCACAAAACAATTAGGTAACTAATGAAGCAGTGAAATGGATTACTATTAAAACCACGGATTTAAACTACTATTTGACAAATATACTCAATGGCCAGTCTAAAGTAACATTACTCAGAACACCGCGAGAAGATTGGTGCCAATTCACAACCTGCTAGTGGTCTATAACAAAAAAGTACAGAAACTGAGAATAAGCACTTAAAACACTTAGTGTAAAAGCTGACAGAATAATTATTCTTTGTAACTCTAATAATTTTTAAAAAATCAACACTGTATTATATGTCTTTCCTTCTTTATTTTATTTTATTACTGATTTGTTTTGATTGCGTTACTTAAAAATAACAGCCTGTAACAGATTGGAAATTTTAGAAAGAAAAAAATAGGTCCTTCACCACAAATAGTTTGAGCAGCACTAGTCTAACAGTAATTTTTTTAAACCCATGAGTAGATTTAGAGATATTTCCCACAAACCCTCTTAGTGTAGTCTTTAGATCATAATACATATTTGCTTAAGCAATGATATTCTAGAAACCACAGCCATAATTTTAAAAATCAATTATTATAGTTTCCATAGTTATTCTTGCAATATTGTCCAGCTTAAGTAACAAAATATCATCAAAACCCATACCTTCTCCCATTTGTACAGATAACAGCAGCTAACTGAAGACCTGTCTGCAATGAGGTAACTCTTTCAAGTTCCTATGGAAAAATCAGGTACAGGTTATTATTGGAGGTAGTTTATTTTTCTTTCTTATTTATATAGTACTCTTAACAAAAACTCTAGTCAGTTTCAAAGAAAACCTACTTGAAAAACAAAGTAGCATCGAAAATACCTGAACTTGAAACTGTTAGTATATTTTTCACAATATTTTTAAAGTGACTACTTGCAAATGATTTTCACAATGAAGATGACAAAATATTTAGTCAGTATTGCTTGTAAGGAAATCTAGACCCAACTTCTTGTGGACAGGAAGAAACAAATACCAGTAATATATCTATTTAAATGTTTCTACCCAAGAGAACATCACAAGGTAATTAAAGGATATGACAAATATGATTTCTGTTTACTAAGGTGCTTTGACAATGAAAGTCTTCATTTGAACACTGGTAGACATTTCAATGGATTTTGAACACTCCGATTTTCTAATGAAAACACAGATTCAGTTATACGGTTCCAATTTTATCATATTTTAAAGCCAGATTGTTATATTGCTAATGAGTGGTCAATACTGCTGAATCTGTTTGTCTGTTAATGGGAGCAATTTTCACTGGCTCTTCCAAAGTTTAAAAAACCCAAGAGATCACTTTAGAATCATATATAAAAAGCCTTCACTTCTTCAGTTTGATAAATGACCCCAAATGAAAAAGAAAAACATACATACATAGATATACACATACACACACACACACACACACACACACACACACACAGTCAATATGTTGCTACAGAATTATAGACAAAAAATATATAATATTTTGACAGTTCCAAATGTAAATCACTCAACCATTTTAAAATTCTGCTACAAAAAATAACAAATATTATCCTACCTTTACATAAGCAGGCTGTTTTTCAAGGATTAAATCTGCTACTTTTTTAGATACCTGTAAGAAGATGTAATCAAACAAAGGAAGTAAAATAACAAGCCTCATGCTTTCTATGACATTTTATTTTGAATTTTTAAAAGAATATTCCATAGATCTCCCCAATAACTTCTAGAGCAGCTACTGGTATACTATGGCCATATACATTTCCCTGGGCTATGAAATTAGTAAAAGAGGTAATATAATAAAGCACATAGCACAGGTCCTGTCCTTAACAGAAACTCGATAAATGATCATTATTGTTGTTAATAATAGGAGTCTCATTATCTGACTTACCTAACATTAACCAAAAAGTGTACCATCTTGAAGGGAATAGGATTTTCTTGAAAAAGATGAAATTATTAAGCAGATTTTTAATCAAATCAATTTATGGAGACAATATCTGGAAACAAAACTTGCTTGTACCCTTTAGATCCTTTATGGTGCATAAGAAGGCAAGCAAGTAGTTCGGTCCTCTACTTCTGAAAAGCTGAAAACATGTTTTTTGGAATGCTACGAAGATATCTAAGGTTGTGTATAGTATTCTATGAATACTATTAATATATGCAAGTTAGAAGTATAATGATTTTGAACATGAGGCTCTAATTCCACCATTTCAGGGTACCTGTCAACTTCACTAACAGATACAGCATATGCAGCATGAAGCAGGACACACAGAAGGTATTTAGGGAGTGTTTACTCCAGAAACACAATTGGCTCCCCTTCCCCAGGCCAACTGAGAACAAAACATTGCACGCCCACTATACTAACGCACTAACCCTTTCCCATTTTCTTAATCTGCCTCAAGCATCTTTGAAATTATGTAAAGTAATTTTTAGATACACTCATTGTTTCTGTCTAGAAAGAGGGATTGCATTAAAGTTAAGAAAATCAAATGTTAAATGGCTTTTAGACTTCAATTAATGAAGAAATATCAATGTTAATCCTAAGTATCGTTTTAAGAATTCCAAAGGTTCCCCAGGATTGTCTAGTAATATAGAGTACTGATCCATGGCCTGTGAGGAACCAGGATACACAGCAGGAATTGAGTGGCAGGTGGGCAAGTGAAGCTTCATTTGTATTTACAGCCACTCCCCGTCACTTGCATTACAGCCTGGGTTGCTCCTCCCAACAGATCAGCAGTGGCATTAGATTCTCATAGGAGCACTAATCCTATCCCTACTGTAAACTGTGCATACGAGGAATCGAGGTTGTGCGCTCCTTATGAGAATCTAATGCCTGATAATCTGTCACTGTCTCCCATCAGATGGGACCATCTAGTTGCAGGAAAACAACCTAAGAGATCCCAATGATTCTACATTATGCTGAGTTGAATAATTATTTCATTATATAGTATAATGGAATAATAACAGAAATAAAGTACACAATAAATGAAATGCACTTGAATCATTCTGAAACCATCCCCATTCAACCCCCCACCAGTCCATGGAAAAATTGTCTTCCACAAGACTGGTCCCTGGTGCCAAAAGAATTGGTAACTGCTGCTCTAGAGCTCAAATCCTTTTTCCTGCCCAAGACTGCTCTACACCACCACTGAGACTTCTGAGTATAACAGAAAAGTATACCTTCCTTTGTTTGCCAGTTGTATTATTAAAAATCCTATCTTAAATTCAAACAGATAAACTTATTTCCTACTGGTCCTTTGGTTGAAAAAATTAATAAGATCACATGCTACTATTAATTAAGCCCCCTACAGTAGAGTCTGAATTTCATAAAGTGGGTTTGGCCTAACATGAAGAAATTATACAATCACAGAAATCTTACAGCATTAAAGAAAATGCAAGCCTAACCTATCACTTTATTGATAAACAAAAGGGAGTAACTGAGGTTAAACGATTTACCCAGCTTCATAGTTAAATAGTGACTACAACTCAGATTTTCTGAATCTCAGGGGAACCTTTATTCTGAGAAAAGTATACTCCATTACAGGACCAGGCATAGTGCCTCCCGCCTGTAATCCCAGTGCTTTGGGAGGCTGAGACAGGAGAACTGCTTGAGCCTGAGTTCGAGACCAGCCTGGGCAACATAGTGAAACGCCATCTCTACAAAATATTTAAAAAATAGCCAGACACAGTGGCACATGCCTATAGTCCCAACTACTCAGGAGGTTAAGATGGGAGAATCATTTGAGTCCAGGAGGGAGAAACTGCAGTGAGCCATAACAGTGCCACCGCACTCTAGCCTGGGCAATACAGCAAGAGCCTGTCTCAGAAACCAAAAAAGAATACTCAGTTACAAAACTATGGGTAGGGAAATCATGTATGTATGACAAGGAGTCTAAAGGTACTTACTAATCTAAAACAAAGTTCAAAGTTCTTTGATCACATTTAGGATTACAGAGAGAAAATGCCAAGTTCTAGAAGCAAATCTATCAAAGTAACATAAAGAAAACCATAGGCATTAAATTTTTAATACAAATGAATCATTTGAATCAGTCATGTTAAATAACAAGCTTTGTTTCTATGTTAATTATTAGTTAAAACCATAAATCTGCAAACATTATACCTCTCTGTTGTGTTTCATCTGTAGTTTTATCAGAAGAAAACATGGTTTTTTTACTTACTGCAGCTTGCTGTTGTTTCAATTTGTCTCTGTACTCTTCTAATTCTTGCAAATTGAGAATAGGTGGAAGCTTCTACAGAAAAAAATCATGAATGAAGAAGAAAAAATAAATTGTTTAATTTGGTTTCATTTACCTGGACCCTTCTGACTAGTGAACTACAATCTATGCATACAAAACTGCGTCACATCCCACTGTCCTCCATGCTGCCTGTCCTCCCAACCTCCCTCCTAGACTCCAACCAAAAGCCTACACATCTTTAGTACACAGCCCTCTGGTTCCACCCTTCATCCAGCCTTGTTGCTTCCATTGCTGCTGCTCTACCTTCTGGGGACCCGGGGGACCTTGGGGGACCACTGGGGACCCTGGACCCTAGGCCGGCAGACACTGCTGCCATGACCTCTGACAGGAGGATGTGAGAAAGTCCCTAACCATAACCCCAACTCTACCATCCACAGATACATCCCTATTTGTTTATGATAGAACTCAAAACAGATTTCTCCTCTGGAATATTACAAACAATAAGTACTACTGTGTGACAGCTGTTGGACAACATTCTGGATTATATCAGCTTTCAGAGAACAGTATCAGAAACTAACCAAAATATGCATACTATTGTGTATATAGGGAAACATTCTCAGTCAACTGACTGATGAAACGTCAAACACAGTTGGGAACTGACTGTATGTAATGCATGCAGCATTTGGTTATATCTAAAACTAAATTTCACTGTTCTGGCTTTTGTTAAAATTCCTATAAATTTAAAATGTCAGTATTATAAACATTATGGCATAAGAATTTTCATCATGACTAAACAATTATGTAAATACACGTTTCTTAATTAAAAGTCTGAGCTTCCCTACACATAAACAGTACATAAAATAAGATAGAAACAGCATACTAATGCATTGGGGGGTTAACAATTAAAAACCAAAAACACAGAAATGTTTCCCTGACCAATATTCTACAGTTGTACTTAAAGTTACATTAAAAAAATAATTTCATAGTCAAACAATGCCAACAATTGATTTAATCACAATGTGGTAATCACAGACGTATTTTGGTACCAAAAATATATAAATGCCTCAAAAAAGCACTCAAATCTCACAAATTCAATCACTGAACAAAATAGGCCTTAGATATGTTTTAATGAAATTCTTTTTACCTCCAGCTCATATTTAACAATATCAAATGAATCCGCAGAAAAATACACTTGTTCAATACTATTAATAAGCTCTTGTTCAGCTTGAGGGTCACTTGGCTGTTCTCGAAGTTCCCTGAATTCTTCCTTTAAGAAAAAAAAAATCACAATTATAGTACTTGTAGCTGTTAAAATTCCATCTGCATGGAAATAAATGATCATTTGTCTTAACAGTCACATATCTACCTGGAACAATTCTGTCCAAGGGTAAAAACCAACAGAAACCAGAGAAGTTCACAGGAAATTAGGAAATAGCCAAACACTAACAACTAGAGAAAAAAACTAGCCAGTTTGAATATCCAGATTTTCTTCTCAAGTCCTTGTTTGTCAACAAGGTTGATAAAAATTTAAATATTCAACAACAACAAAAAACTGACTACCTAAACCTATCATACATACATATCACAGATATACACTTACTATTTAACAATATTCTAAAATCTGTCTCACCCACCACATAATAAGGGAAGAACACCTCAATAACTTCTGGGTCACAATTAACTTTAGAGACCTAAGCAGAAGACATGAAGTCTGCTAAAAAAGAATCTCAGTACTCAGCTCTCCAGAAAAGGTTCACAAATTGAGTTCTGTAATTCTATGAGGCTTCCTTCAAAGTGGATTGCTGCTACAATTAATGATCTGATTATGAAGGTAAACTTCTGTATTTGATAAAATGCTCTTTTTCTAATGATACAGAATAGAGCTTCTGTGAATTTGAAAAAGAGCCTGACAGACAAACCTCTATCCCCAATGTCAGCAACCTTATTCAATGCAATTTCACTGCATAACCAGATAGAGCTTCAGTTAACTAGTAAATTTTTACAATTCAGATACCCACTCCCCTGCCACATTAGTTAATCAAGACATTATTATAGTCATACAACAAGTTAGCCATTTGGTTTTTAAATTAAAATTAACCTCAAATACATTTATATACACAAAAAGGAACTATTACTTTAAATCATTTTACAGTAATTAACATAACACAATAAAAATACTAAGGAAACACACAAAAATTATCTGGCCAATTAAAGAACAGTATATTTTTCAAATAGACACACTCTAGATTATTTTATTGCATGGTATATTTTTTATTTGCAAAAAAAAAAAGCCTTGCTCAGTTATCTTTTAGAGGTTAACTTATATTTTGTATTTGTAAAATTAACCATAAAATTATTCCCTATTAGTAAGTTCAAGGTAAAAAAAATTAGAACAAATCTAAAAGCCAAGAAAATAGCTGACTGTTTAAATTTAAAATTCCAATAAACTTAAAGGAGAACGCAAACTCATAAACATCAAACCTGAATAATCAAAAATGCTGGAAAGGAAAATCCCTCTTCTGTACTAATTCATAAAATACACTGAGAAAAAAAGGTCAAAGATATAGCCATCACTGAGTTGGCCTGCAATTAGCTACTATGAGTGCAGTAAGAAATCCAAGGTCCTAACAGTGGGAGCTACATCCCTGAAGGAGTTTATCTACAACACACGAATCCATTTAGCACCCTGGACAGTGGTGCTGCTGCACAGACTTTGTTAAAACTCACACTTGTGGAAGGGAAGGTTCCCAACTAGCCTATCAACAGGCAACCTCCATGCATCCAACGGAAATATGAAATGAGAGTAAGAAATGAGATGGAAGAGGAGGTCTGAACTTCCTGGCAATCTCTTTCCCTAAATGTCTACAGGCTTTTGAAATACCAGCTTCAAATGCTGTAAGTTGAGGGAGGGGAGGAAATGAGGCCCAAGTGACGACATGGCAACATTGCCTCCTGAGGAATTCTGCAGTAACATGAGCAAATAAATGTAGTTGATACCATTCAAGAAAAAATGTTTGAAGATTATAAAAAATGCTAAGATATATTTTTAATCAGATAGAGAGCCAAGCCAGAAATTCAAATAGACTGCAATGATTACTTTCGTCTTAAAAGCATAAATGTCAATGACATATAACACCATGCTGAGGCTCTCAATACAGGACCTAATTGATTGATAAGAAGTTAAAGATACTTGGATTTTAGCCACAATTCCACTATTAATCCTTGGCAACTTAGTCTCTTCATGCCTAGTTTTTTTCACCTGTAAAGGACAAACATACATGCTTGTGCTCGCTCGCTCGCTCTCTCTCTCACCCCCTCTTCTCTCTTTCCTCTCAAAATGACAGTAAAACATATATACAAAGTTATTAAGAATGCCAAAGAAAAAACATAATTTAAAGTATCTCACAAGTGTACATTTCAAAAACATGATGAATCTGTAAAAAGAATACAATGTATATATGTATGTCAAATGCTATTCTTTCCTAAAGAACTGAGCAATTAATAGCACAGAGAGCATACAACCCCATATAATTTCAAAGAACTGACATGGAACACTTGACACTCTGAAGTATAAGAAACCTGGCCTCAGGAAAGGAATAAAACCTAGGAAAAGCAGAAAAAAAATGTAGCATACAAAATAGAATTAAACCCAAAACAAATGTCCCCATGTAATATTATTTCCCTATAAAATATCCTCTCCTTTAAAACAATTACATAGCTTCTATGTGAAAATATACATATGAACTGGAACTTATTCAAATCCCGTTCTGACTGGAATCCCGATTCCTGTGTTCTTTTCAATCTCATTGCACCAGCAGCCTGCAAAGCTCTGCTTCTACCTATCATTCTCTAAATGTTTCGTCACTCTTAGGGCTGCCTGCTCAAACAGATTGTACACTTCTTGAGAACTTAGGCTTCTCTTCATTCCCCATGATGCTGCTCCACAGTGCCAAGGTACGCTGTAGACAATAATCAGTAATTGTTATTACTGATCAAACTAAAATTAATTTACAATTAATTCCCAAAAAATGAATACAAGACAAAAGGAAAGGAAAAGACCACATGTTCTTGTTTTGATAGTCAAAATTTTCCACAAACTCTTAGTAAAACATTTCTTTCTTTTAATTAGAGATAACAACAAATGTAAACTGATTTAGGAATATTTTATACACATAAATTAGAAAAATAAACAGAAGCAACCAGATTACATATTCTTAACACGATTACTTGATAATTTAATAGAAACTGATTCCCTAGGGTGGGAGATACAAAAATACATAATTCTTCACCTGAAACAAAACCAAAGTGGCAAGCCAATATACAAGTATGAGGCCAAATTTTACATAACCAAAATGAACAAGAGGTTTCCTATAAAAAAATTACAAGGCAAAATTAGGGGAAATGAATACCAAATGAAACTTCTTATACCATATTTAAACATATGATTTAAGAAAAAAGTTATTATAATATTAGATATTCAAGCTAAGTTTGGGGTAAAATATTTCAGCCTTAAAAATGCTTAAAATAATTTATTTTTACAATTAAATTTGTGTCACGTAGTAAGTAATAAATTTATATTAACATTAACAGTGATATAAATGCTCTCTAAAACTTGAAAATCCAAAAATAATTTGTCAGCAACTACAGGCTACCAAATGTGACACACAACTGTCAATGGTAATCAAGTAAGGAAAAAGTATATCAGCATTACCCCAGAATTAAAGCTGGGGAAAAAAACTACAATTAAACTAACGAATTGGAATAACAGAGAAGAGGAAACAAAAGCATAAAAGGCAAAAATGAACAAATCAAATCTCTCTCCTATACTATCCTTACAAACTAACCTGCCTACTTTCAAAGCTCTGTAGCCTTATCTTTCCCAAAAAATAATTCCATTTAAGAAACAGTTTTTAAAATTCCAACTCTGTAAAAATTTCCCATGCTAGGTCATACAAGGAACAAAAATGAGTAAAATATGGCTCTTCCCTCAAACAAGCGTTAAAGTAATAGGAGGGGTTGGATAAATAAGTAAGCAATGACAATGCACGGCAGAGCATAAGGGTGATGCAAACAGAATGAAGGCATTAGATGGTGAGTTCACATCTGATGGAAGAGGTGGCATTTGGAAAATAAAAGAGAATAGGTAAAATTTCAAATTTAGAAATTTGGGGAATAGGGTTACAAATATAATGCAAAGCAAAAGTAAAAATACGATATCGGGAAAGTGTACAACAGGTTAAAGCAACAAAGGGTGGCTTCCACAGCATAGAAAAATGTCACAAGGGAGAGGCTGCATGTATGCCAAGAGACAGTAAGATGCAACAACTGAGATTTGTTTAAATTCATTTTTTAAAATACGTTAGAACCATATTTTCTTCACTAAAAATAAAGTATCTTAACACATATCACTGTCTCAGGTGCTATATCAAAAACAGGCATAAATATTAAATATTTTCTTAATGTAATAAACCAAGCAAGATTCAATGTTTTAGAGGCCTTTTTCCAGCAGTCACAACACTCTATAAGGTTGCATATAATACCACCTAGCCTATTTTTCTGTTTTGATCATGTCTGAGATAAAGCTACATGAGCATGCACATAAATGTACATCACGAATGTATGAAAAATGAAGAAAAAAATCATATTAGAGATTTAAGTCAACATCTTTGATTTAACAAAGCTACTTTTCCTCTCAACATAACAAAAAAGCTTTTCTGAGAATTGGGGGTTCAGGTCTATAAAATAATTTGAGCTCTCAAATGTAAGGTATTATAATACATTCCCAGTATGTTTATGGTTTGTAACTTTAATGAGCAATTTCCCATTTAAGAGTTCATCACTCAAGGGAATTTATTCAAGTTTAGTAGGAAAAAAAAGAGACTACTAATTTTGTATTTAACTACTACTTTTAAATTATTCAAAATACCACACTAATTAAAAATACTAACCCAAATTCAGGGCTCTTAATTCTATTCACTTTTATAAAAAGTTATGACGGCTTAACAGTTTTCCTTACCATTATTAAACTTAACATTCTCTGCAATTTTTGAAAAGTAATTTAACCTAATTTTTAAACCTATGTAACAGTTTGGAATCTCATAATCTTCAGTACTAGCTTTTTATTCAAACAAAAGTATGAATGCAAATCTTCGCTTCATAGGTCAGATTTCAAAACTCTGCAAAAAAATGTATATAATAAAAAATGAAATGCATACCAACTACCCTTTCTGTACTTAACTCATTAGACCTGATTATATAGCTCGATGGCAGAATGCAATGTATGTAAGTGTGTGTTGAGAAGGGGGAGAAATTTTACAAGCAAGATTTGGGGTTTGCCACAGCTAATTTTATCAAAGACTTTTTTTTTACTGTTTGCATTTCTTCATTCATTAACATAAAAAAGCTATTCTGTTATAAGAAAAGAAAAACAGAAGCCATAATCTTACCAAAGTTAACATCACTTTAGAGTTCGAATTGAAACCAAAAACAAAACAAAACAAAACCCAAAAACATTTAGTCACCAAAATCTAGAAAGAGCTAAAAGGAAGAACACAACATGAAGTTTTCAATATTCAGTCAGTATTACAAAAGTCATAAATCACTGAACAGAAATAGATTTTATCTCTTTCCAAATGAAACAAGATTCAAAACTTATTTCAAGAACACAAATACCCTAAAACCATATACCACATAAGTTTATAATGAATTGCCAGATGTCTGATTACGTGAGGAAATGGCACATTCTCCTAAAATTCCACAAGAACAACAATAATAATTCATCAAAGATAGCCGGTTCATCAGTTTCTGTGTGTTTTAAATAAACATCTTTTAAAGCCTACCCTGTTTTTCCTCAGGCCTTTAGTGCCATCTAGTGGAATACTGTTGGAGTTACAATTTAAAAGGAAGTTTTGGCAAAATGATTTATAGAACACTTTTATAAAAGGTTACTGTATCACATTTTAATCCAGCTTTATAACACAATCAAATGATTAAGATGACGTATTTTAATGTGTGCCACATGCCTGTCCTTTCTGGGGCTAACACTGAAGAAAAGACACATCAAAAATCGAGATACAGAGAGAAAAATCCAGTGTGTACATCTTAATAGTTTTTCTTTTGTTTTCAAACATCTCACCAGTTTCTCTAACAGAAAAAAATACTGTCTATTCTGAGAAAAGACAACATCACAGCACCTTCAATCCCAGTGCTTTTCACAGGTTTTTCCAACTTCCAAATCCAATAAAATCATCAGTCCTATTTAAATGTCCCTCCAATGTAACCCTTCTCCATTTCCTATACCTTATGTTCCTTTTTTCTTCTTAATCAGTATCCTGGTCCCCAACCTCCACTCAACAGCTCACCTCATAAAACTGTAATCTTTCTTTAAAAAATTAATCACCAACTATAAAAGATCCTGCATACACTTCTATCTAGTCTACATCCTCTCCTAGCTTTGATACCAAATGTGCATACCTTCACACAAACTCTATTGTGCCTCTACTCCTCTGCAATTATCTATTTTTGCTTGTCTCCCTTACTCAGGTTGAGTTAGGAACAGAGTCTTGTACCTCTTTGTATCTTCAATGATTAGTAACTGCCTGGTTCCATAAATGTTTGCCAAATGGACTGTACGAATGAACTTACATGATTTGTTACGAAAGAAGGGTAAAGAATGTCAAAGCATCTGAAGCCATGAGAAGCATAATTTCATTAATGGTTAAAAAGAACACAACTAAATACTGTTGGCCATGAGCACCTAAGAAAAATTCTTAAACGATTCTGCAGATCTATGATTAGAGTCTCCCTTAGTATCACCGGCAGAAGACACCTGTCCTAAATGATACATAATCCTAAATTGAAAGTCTTTCTCACAATCACCAGTCTCCTAGTCATAAACCTCAATACTAATCTTCTCTGATACAGATACCAATATGTTAATCTTCTAAAAAAACACTGCTCAGAAAATTCTTTAGAATGTATATTTCTTGTATCATATTTCTCCTATAAAAATTATAACACAGAAAGTATAAAACATTAGAGCTAAAAGGACTCTTAAAAATCATCTAGTTCAATAGTATCTTTTCACAAACGAGGCACAAATCATTAAAATGACTTTCTTTCAATGAGCTGAATGTTTAAGTCAATACTTAAACCTATGTCTCTTGACTTATTCTAGCACACTGTCCACATATTTTGGTAAAACTGTAAAACAAGCTCCGCAGTTAGCATGTGGTTTTAGGAGTCTTTTAATGGATGTTAAGAAGTCAAGTCTAATTGGTTTATCTGGTTTCACAGAAGTACTAGAAACTCTAGAAAACACTGTGCTCAAATTCCTAGAATTTATATAAGTAGAAATGGTACAGAGTGGGCAGGTACTCGATAAATACTGTTGAATGGACAAAGTATAAAATAACTATTTCTTATATTTAAATAATTATATTCTCAAATGTTGACTGCAACAGACATTTATTTTGTCACCTCATCCTATGTTTTTCTTTCATGAAAAAAAAAAGTTAAACCAATCCTGTAATAGTAAACATAGCTGAATCCCATTACTATTTCTGAGTTAATTAAATTGAGGCCAAGAAAGCCCTTATCATTAAGGAATACTATCAGGAGGTAATACTTCAGTAAAAATTCATAAAACAATATTAGTATCAATACTCTTTTTCAGGTTCATATTGTGCCATTGTGGAAGTACTATAGAAAGTATTAATAAAGGCTGGATGTAGATTTATAAGGTTCTGAATACTGGTATTTTTATTTTGAATCAGGGTTCAACAAATACCCTCAAACATAGTCCTAATAAGTTCTATTAATAATCTTGTGGCTATGATTATTATCATATATTGTAATAAATACTGGTTTATTCTTAAATCTTGTACCCAAGTAAAACTCCTTTCATGTTTAAATGGATAACAAACTTAGCAAGTACTACCTAATTTCTTATACCTTTACATGAAAACATCGCAAATTTGAAATATAACAGAATCCATTTCAAAGAACGAAATTTTAGGTTTCATTCAACCTTATCCGACAAAAATTCTCAGTAAAACTTCAAAATGATTTTTTAGAACAGTTCTATTTCCTGTTGCTCCATTCTTGACATGATATTCTCATCTTGGCCAATGGTTCCCAAACCTGGCTCCACAATGGAATCACCAGAGAATCTCTAAATATTACTGACATTTGTCTCCACCCAAAAACGGTGATTTAATTGGAATTGGCCATGGCCTGGGAACCACTGATTCTAAATGTACAGCAAAGTTTGGGTACCACTGATCTTGGCACTGAGCTATTTAAGCTAAGATTCCTGAAATCTGTCTCAGAGTTTTCTTTGCTCTAGCAAGTTCTGAAAAGAACCTTAAATGTTTTCTACTTTTCTATACTATTTTATCTGCCCAAATTCCAAATTTCCAGTATACAGATTACCAGTTGAATTGCATCTGCTCTTAAAATGGGGCACAAGGTCAGTTTGTCTATAAAATGCAGAAATTATACCAGATGGCTTCTTACCACTTTGAATATATATAGTTCTCAAAAATAAATAAATAAATAAATGATACCATCTGGCTTATCAAGCACACCTAGTGCCCTTCAATTCTCCCTCACTACCCTCCTTTTTCTAGCAAGTTGAAGCACATAAAATTTGCCAATATTTGGCCATTTTAAACTCAAACAGCCAGGATTCATCCTAATATTTTTCTCCTGCTTATCCTTTATACTAGAACCTTTTCATGTAACAGAACCCCAACTAACCTATTTCTTTCTTGAAAATGCCACTGAAATCTCAATTCTCTGTCCCAACCTGGAAAGACATTACAAAAAGAAAAGGAAAAAGAAAGGAGCCCATTCCTGAAGACCAGGGATATGTTTTTTTAAAATTGTACCTACACTTATGAGTGAGGCAGAGCTATTAAATGAAGTTAATAAGTTTTCCAGATAAGAATTTACAGGCCGGATGCAGTGGCTCACACCTGTAATCCCAGCACTTTGGGAGGCCAAGGTGGGCAGATCACGAGGTCAAGAGATTGAGACCATCCTGGCTAACATGGTGAAAACCCCATCTCTACTAAAAAAAGTACAAAAATTAGGTGGGCAAGGCAGTGTGCACCTGTAGTCCTAGCTACTTGAGAGTCTGAGGCAGGAGAATCACTTGAACCCGGCAGGCAGAGGTTGCAGTGAGCTAAGATTGGGCCACTGCACTCTAGTCTAGCAACAGAGTGAGACTCCGTCTCAAAAAAAAAAAAAAAGAAAGAATTTACAGGGACTTCTTAAATAGCATAAATTGCTAAGTGTAAAGAGTACTCCCCTAAGCAAAACTAATGGGTACCTTGTTTTTTAAACCTAGTAATATAACGGGAGAATTTTCTATGTAATATATATATATACACACACATACATATATATATAATATATATACACACACATACTATATATAATATATACACACACATATATATAGATACATAATATATATGTATCTATATATATGTGTTAAAAACCCAAGCTTCCAAATAATTTCTAGAGTATAATAACATTTTTAAAAGGTCAGGGAGGGAGGGCAGAAAATCTATACTGACTACTTCATGTAAAATAACCGCCAATTTCAAAGAGTTTATCTCATCACCCTATTTCCTTCTGCTTAAATGTAAGTAAGCTCTCTGACAACAGGGAACTTTTGTCTTTTCACCGCTATACTGCCAGTCCCTAGAAAGTTTTTAAAAAATGGTACCTACACTTATGTTTTTTTAAAAATTGTACCTACACTTACGAGTAAGGCAGAGCTACTAAATGAAGTTAATAAGTTTTCCATATAAGAATTTACAGGCTGGGCACATAGAAACTCAGTAAATTTGTTGAATATGCACAGGGAAAAGATCAGAAGGCAATGTTAAACTTTACAGTGTTGGTGATCTTTGTGATTTTTTTTTTTTAGGTACCTTTTTAGTTTATCATATTTTCTGTTAACAGTATACATTAATTTTATATTAAAAGCAAAGATTATTTTGAAATAATCGTTTCAATTAACATTTTCCATTTTGGTAAAATGATGTTAATCTTAATTTTAAAAAAGATCTCAAGATCTTTTTCAATGACATCAAATTTCAGGTCATCAAGAACTACCTATGACATTAATTTCAAAGCAATTACATAAAAATAAGTTATTAAAATATATGTATATGATCTAGGCATAAAGTCACATCTAAATTGTGAAAAATATTCAACATTAAAGTTACATCAAGCTATGCTGTGTACGGAATTTCTGAATGAGTCTTCTTAACTCTTAATCTCTGTACTGACTTCAAACCTCATCCATATCAAACTCAGTTTACTGACTGGAGCTTTGCCAGTCTATGGACCCAGCAACTCTCATGTTCTCAGAATCACCCAGAAAGAAGGCAGCAGTTCTGCTCACCCATCTTTTGTTATGCTATAGGAGAACACAGAAAGAACAACCAGGCAGATGAAGCTTATAGGGACTTCTTAGTGTAAGGTTAAATGTAAGCTTACTTTTAATACTTTTTTACTATTAACTGTTTTATTATTTAACTAACTTGGCTTCTTAGTATGTGCTAAAGAGACCAGTGCTCTAGGCTTACTCTTCACCTGGACCATTTATATTTGCTGACCTTGTGATCCCAGACTGACCACTCTACCCAAGGCCAGTTATCCTAAAAGTACAGACAGCACTGGTCATTGATGGAGCTAGGGATGGAGAGTCAATAAGAAGACTATGTAATGAGATCACCATAAATTCACTACCAACCACTACCAGGAAAACATCAAGGCTCATGGTTGAAACACAACAGAAAGTTCTTATTAAGACAGTCAGTATTTTTTAAAGAGGCTCACTCATCAATTTGACATTGATTCTGCAATATGTAATACAATCTAATTCAAGGCATGTTCATAACGTATGATAATCTTTTTCGTAAGTCAAAGAAATAAAGAGAATTATTGTCAGTTAGGATTTACGGTTATCTCTTATTTCCCAACCTTTTCATAGTCAATCATCTTTAATAACATTGTACAAAACTGTATGATACACTTTTTATAAAGTTTTTATCTGAACCATTTCATGCAAAAGGGTTGGTTACAATTTTATTGCATTTGGAGTATATGTTTGGGTCTGACCCAAAATAAAAGCAATGCAGTAAATAGAAAATTCACTTTAACAGGTCAGGCACCTGAAGGAAATGAGAAATCATCCTCCTAAGGAGCTGACACTGAGGTGTAAGGAGATGCCTTACAGTGCTGATCAAAAGAAGCAAGCCCTGTGTATTCAAATGCCAGATGCAGAAAACAAACAGTATTTTCACATACGACCCTCAAATTAAAAAATACAAAAACAGACATTCAGAAGTGCCAGCTTAATCTGTGATGGAGTGGCTATTCACATGGGCAGCTTCAAGCAGCAACACTCCAGAAAAGCAGCAGGGATTTAACAATACTCAATAATTCTGAGGAGAATGCAGTTAGCTTTCAAATAACCTATATAAAATTTGTAAACTGAGAAGTTCACATGAATGTCAGAGGATTAAAATCTAAAATATCTACAATTTAGGAGATAAGTTATACAATTCAGTATAAACACTATGGTTTAGCTGCTTATTCAAAAACCTCTGCTCCACAACAACTATATAATCATGATTTTTGGCACAGTGTTAAGAGTATAAAAAGTCAGTAGTCAATTATTTCATTTTATTTCTACAAATTACGGCAGATAAATCAATAAGAGTGTGTGTGTGTGTGTATACACATATATATAACTGCTTTCAGGCTAATTATTTAATATAATAAATTCCCAATTTATCAAGTTTGCATTTTCTGCTTTACTATAATGAATCGTACATACTACATCCCAATGTGTAATGAAACAAGCCCTACACCCACTGTACAATAAAAATGTACCTAGCTTATCATAACAACCATCTGCCTATGGGAAAGAAAAGCTTCTGTGAATCAATTACTATCCAGAGGCAATCATATTTTCTTAAGGAGGTAAAAAGTCACGCTCACACGTTTAGATCAATACCTTTCCAGGGACCCGGAGACTCTCTATGGCACCAAGATCACTGAGGCTTTCTTGAGGGCTTTTCAGACCCTTAAAAAAATAATAAAGAGAATTTTAATCGTGCTGAAGAATTATAAAAGGATAGAATATACCTACTGAAACAGAAATGACCACTTTAAAAATAGAAATTTTCCTGCCTCAAAGTATGAAAGATATATTCTATAAGCAATTATCACTTAATACAATAGCACTATTATTAAATCAGCAAAGGATGTACTTTTGGTATTTTTTAATAAAAGAGTATTATACACACCTTTACAACTAATGGTAGAAGTCTATCCTATCTATGGTTTAAAAACAGCCAAAAGAAACTTACATAACAAAAA
The DNA here is from genome assembly GCA_963573385.1 of Cacajao melanocephalus. Lineage (NCBI taxonomy): Eukaryota > Metazoa > Chordata > Mammalia > Primates > Pitheciidae > Cacajao > Cacajao melanocephalus. The sequence continues at coordinate 74,502 of CAUYLG010065020.1, read as the reverse complement.
GTGTTCTATAAAAGCACTTGTATATACAATAATAATTACTAAATTCACCTGGAAAAAAGTCCAAGCAATAGTATTATGATTCACGGATACAATATAGTAACCAACTAAGTTAATCAAATATTTTTGAATAATGCAAATTGCTTAGTTAACATATAAGTAATACCTTCATTTTACCTGACTCTTTCCCACCAATGTATCCAATTCATGCTGCATAAACAAAGACTGAAGTCTCATTATCTCAGTCTCCTACCTCCTTTAGTTCTTTGGTGCCCTGCACGTCTATATTCACATAAATTGAGGAATTATGAAAGCTTTATTTGTACCAGTGGAAATTATTAAAATAGAAAGAAATCAGCAATTTAAATTTTCTTTAAAAGCCTCTCTTTAAAAATAGGCTATTCAAAGAAGACACTTAATGTCCCTGCAATATTAGTTTTTAGGCAAAATTAGCTGTTATTAATTTGAAGAGAAATTTATGATACAAATTGTCCTTTAGTTGCCCTATACTGGGGTCCTTAGTAACCAAAATACATGGTATGCTTATGTTGACTATTTGAGACTTGGAGCAGAACTTGTTTATCTTTATACTATGGAGATGTGTATTCTCTCTTCCCTGTTGTAAAATACCATGAGTCATATCTATAACTTTTTATCACAAAGTGCTTTGCCTCAACCCCAAGTCTTCCACTACCCCAGAATATCTAACCTACCCACCCTCTCTCCCCTCTGCCTCTCTCAGGCACACTCACCACTCTAAGAAATGAGAAAGCAATATACCACTTTCAGAATTATCTCCTCTACAAAGTCTTCCTAAACCCTTATGCTTCAAAGAACACAATATTTCTCAGTATAACCGTTTGTTCATGTCCATCAACATCACCCAGGGAACTTGCTAAAATTAAGATTCCTAGGCCCTAAAATAAACCTAATAAATAGGTTTTTCTGGATTTGGACCACGAATGTGCATTTTCCAAGACAATACCTCAGCCAAAGCGGTAAAGTTTTAAATTTTAAATATATCTTTCTCTTCCAAACTTTAAGTCCTAAGGAAAGGGAAAAACAAAGTCCTATTTGCCTCTATAGCCCAGTGGCTAACAAAGTTCCAGAAATAGAGTAAACAACAAAGAAATGAGTAAATTATTATTTAGAAGTCATTGGTCAGGCTCCAATCTCCAGCAAATCAGCACATTGTTCCAACGGGAACATGCAATTGACTGCAAAAAAAAATAATAATTATTATATATATATTATATATATAATATATATATTATATATAGAGAGGAATGCTTGCTGGAAAAAAAAATAGGAGTAATGAGGTTTAATATGCCTTCAATGAGTACGGAAGAAAAACAGTATGTTACTAGTCTTGGGTGACTTGTTCTTCCTTGTCTTGAATTCTCACAATAGTCATGAGGGAACAGCACCAAAAGTGGTAAAGAAAGCAAGATTGAATTAGCAAACTAAACTTCTATATACATTATATATATACTCATGTGAAAGTAAAACTTCCCAGTTTGATTCAAAATCATGACCACCCCTAAAATATATTTTTAAAATGTAACTGTTATGTCTTTTAAACATATTTAAACAAACATTTTTCAAAGTACACATGCTCTTTGACTTGCAATTGGGTTATGTTCCAACAAATTAATCATATAAGAACACATGGAAACATACAGAAGAAAACAGACACTGAGACTGCCTGAGGGTGGAGGGTGGAGGGTGGGAGGAGGGAGAGGATCAGGAAAATGACTAATGGATACTAGGCTTAATACTTGGTTGACAAAATAATCTGTACAACAAACTCCTGTGACACGACTTTACCTATATAACAAACCTGCATATGTACCCTTGAACTTAAAAAAATTTTTTAAACCCATCGTAAGTGGAAAATGCATTTAATAATCTCAATAAAACCATCATAAACTCAAAAATTCATTAAGTGAAACCACAGTAAATCAGGGACCATATGTATAGATTTGCTTAACTAATCTAACAGAAATCCCCGAAGGAATGTATCATGTTTAATTTCTCTTTCCCCAGAACAACTCCGCAAAGAAACCAATGCCTGAAATGTAAATGTGATATATACCAACATCTAGAAAAAGGTCTTACCTCCATAATAGCCACCACACAACAATTCAATACCAACACACAGCAAATTTCTGCCAAATGTACAAAATAAAAGTAACACAAATTGAAAACCCCATGTACGTGTTAGGAGGATGTAGAGTGAAGTGATTACCGGAATGCGCTCTGGAGCGGACCCCTTGAGTTTGTATCCTGACTTTCTCACTGTGGTTTTGAACGACCTATCTATCCTTTCTGTGCATTATATTCTATGATGATCATTCACAGGCTATTATAAGAAGTAAAAGAGATAAAGTATGTGAGAAGCCAAAAATACTGTCTCATATATCTCAAGCATTATATTCTATGATGATCATGCACAGGCTATTATAAGAAGTAAAAGAGATAAAGTATGCGAGAAGCCAAAAATACTGTCTCATATATTTCAAGCATTATATTTTATGATGATCATTCACAGGCTATTATAAGAAGTAAAAGAGATAAAGTATGTGAGAAGCCAAAAATACTGTCTCATGTATCTCAAGCATTCTGTGTTCATTAACTGTAATTCTTAGTATTTTTATTATGACAGAAATGTTTTCCTTTTAACAAAACAGAAATGAAGAATTACATAACTGTTTCAAAACACATCTGACATTCAACTGTACTTTAGAATTATAGATCTTTAACACTTTATCAATTTTATAAATTTCTACCAACAAAGTCATTCTTTATCTTTATCTCTCTAAACCATGAAGTTACAGTTATAAGTGTAGTTCTCTGCCTTTATTAAGTTAAAACTTTGATGCTAATCATTAACCACTATTTGATTTTCTTTCATATTTGATTTTTGTTTTGATAATTCCCCAGTTTAGACATATAGAAAATTCAGCATAAATTAACACTTGCTGTTGCATTTTATTTGCCCAAATCAGATTAACACTTCAGACTACTTCGGTTATATCTACATTAATCCTCATTTTCCATTTATGAAACCAGCAACTGTGTCTTATCCATCCAAAGAAGCTTCTGTGATGATTTGTGTTTCCTTCTCTTTCTGGCAAAACTCAAGAGTGTTTACACCCAGTCCCTAATTTCTCTCCTCCTATTCTCTCCTGAACCCACTCTATTCAGGCTTTCCACCCAACAATGTCATGAAAATTGCTGTATTCAGGGCACCAAGGACCTCCATGCTGCTCAATCCAAAAACTCATTTCTCATTCTCACTCTCACCTTACTTGGCCAATATGCAGCATTTAACACCGCTAATCTCTCCTGACTCCTTTAAATTCTTTACTTGGCTGCAAGGCATTCTTCTTGGTTGTTCTCTTTATCCCACATTCATTCAACAAATATTTATTGACCATCTGCTACATTCCAGGTGCCCTTTAAGAAGCTGAACAGTTCTTACCTCACAGGCTGCTTGTTCTCATTCTGCTTTCCTGGATCCACCACTTCCCCCTGACTTTTTAACACTGAATTCTCAAAAGCTCCAACCTCATATTCTTTGTATATCTATATTCATTCCACTGGTGACCTTAACCAGTTTATATATAATTTACATGTTTGTAACTCCCAGAGTTTTAGCTATACCCTGGATTCACCCCATAAATTCAGATTCATCTGGCCAACTGCCTACTTTATTTCTCCACTAGAATATTTAAGAGGCTTTCAAATTAACAAGTCTAAAAACCATGTACCTTCCCCCAATCTGTTCCTCCCTCAGTTTTATCCATCTGAGGAAATGGCAATTCCGTTCTTCCAATTCCTGGGGCCAAACTATTTTGAGTCATCCTTGATGCTTCTTTTTCCCTCACATCCCAAACCCAATCTGTCAGGAAATTCTGTCACCTCTACATTTACAGCACATTCATAATCTGATCTCTTTCAACACTTCCGCCACTAGGGTGGAAGGCCTGCACCCACCCTCTCACCTGGATTACCACACTAGCCTCATCATTGGTCTCCCCATTTTTGCTCTTTTACCTTCTTTAATCTATTCTTAAAACATGGGTCAGAATGATCTGTCTGAAGTGTTATGTCAGATTATATAATTCCTTTATTTGCCATTTCACTCAGAATAAACGCCAAGGCCTTGCTATTACCTATAAGGTACTACATGACCTAGCTTCCTGCCCTCAGAAATCTAACTTTATCCTGACCTCATCTCCCACTACTCTTCTTCTCACTCACTTCACCCACACTGGCCACTCGTTTGAGAAATTGCTCAAACAATTGAGCAATTTCTCAAACAAGCTCCAGCCTCAGGACTACTGCATTTGCCTTTCCTTCCACTGGAAATATTCCTTCCCAAATATCCACATCACAGAGTTCACTTCCTCACCCTCTTAAGGTATTTTTGTATTACCTTCTCTGAGAGGCCTTCCATGACCATCCTATCTAAAATTATAAGTGACCTCAAATCACCAACAATTCCCAGGACTTTCTATCCTCTTTTCCTCTAAAGTGTTTATCACCATGTCTGCCTTAACACTTGTCTATTTTTTTTACTTAGAATAGTGCCTGGCACATAGTGCTCGATAAACATTTCCTGAATGGACTGAAAGAACAGAGGCCAGCATAATGGAGAAAGATGAACAGATCTCATCTAAATAAAGAGAGCTAACAAAGCCTTCCTTCCCTCCCATTATTTTGCAAACAAAGATCCCAGGACAGCTGAAATGCCCCAAAACTTAAATTTCACAGACCTTAATTTCCGATCTCTCTATATTAACTCAATATATATTATTAGCATATTCTATAGGTTCAAAAAAAGAAATACTTTCTTATATAGTTATTTTAATCCTATTAAGTTTAACTCAATAATAAACCATACTAATTCAAACCCTCAATGTAAATAGGCAGCATGCTATTTTCATATCTCATAGATTCAGGAACTGTACATCAGTATCAAATATGTGAAAGGCAAGCCATAAACATATATAATTAGGATAACTTTAAATATGTGTGCAAAACTCCTAATTTTACCTCACTTTGTACACAGCATACTGTTTCAGCTTTGTGTATACGTTCTTTGATGTATTTTTTCCACTCCAATTAAACACAGGTTTGACCTGCTGCAATTCAATAAGCAACGAACTAAGGTTTCAGTGTTACCATTTTCAGCACAATTGCAACACTTTCAGTAGACATACACTTCCCATCATTGCTATTGGAAATTTTTTTCTCTCCTCCTCATTTTCACAAAATGAGGTCAAAAAACTAAACAACAGCTACTGTACAATTATGCCAATGTTAACTACAGTGAACTTGAGAAAGCATCAAACTTAGCTGATGCACAGAAGTCCAAATTAAGCATTCCAAAGGTAGTTTAGAGGTATTAGTGGCATCATGTACAAAAGTGTATATTGATTTAAAATCCAAAAACAGGTACTAAAGTTGGCATGAACTTATCTATTGCTTGAATTACTGCAACAGCCTGCTTCCAGTTTTCCTACTTTCCCACCATCAACGCAGCCAATGTAGTGGTCTCTATATTCAAGCACTTTCTTGATAATGCCCAGGAACTGCGTTAATGCCTTTACCTCTTTAACTTCATTATATCATATAAACACCTCTATCAGGCTAACTCCATAAGGTACACATTATTCCTATTTTAAAGATGTCAAAACGGATGCTTAAAACTGTTCTGTAACTTGCCGAAAGTCATACAGCTACCACAAGATACAGCAGGACCCAAATTCATTGTCAAGTAAGAAGTAGTAGGATACATAACACCAGTACCCAATATATGTGAGGAATTGCCAAATGTTACTAGCCACTTACTTAAATATTTTTATTGTTCACAGAACATTTTGATTATCTTTTTATAACATTAACAAAATCATCTGACATAAGTAAAATAATCATGTAAGGATCATTTGTGTATTTTGCAAGAGAGATATACAATTTGTAACCTGTTCATATATCTCTCAAATTCTGAATTCTCAAATAAGAATGTGGAATTTGAGTTCTTTTTGTAATAAACAAGAAAAATACAAATCTTACACTAAACACTTATCTTCCATATTCTCCAAACTTCTAAAAGCCATGCAGATTTAAAACTATAATCTTAATCATCTTTCATATTAAAATAATAAAACAATGGCCAATTCTAGTGAAATATTAAAGTTGAAATAAATAAAGGGAGCTAAAACAAAGTCATAATCGATACGTACATAAAAGAAAATGTCTGCACTTCTTAAAGGAAGCTGAGGCATTATTACGAAGTCCCTAATATTTATAAGACAGGTTACAAAATAGCCAAAGCTCTTATTCATGACTTTTCACTCTGGTAAAAAAAGAAAAGATCAGTATTTTGCCATGACAAAAATAAATTTTTTAAGTAGAATTTCACAAAGAGTTTTCACATATATTAGCTTATTGATGAATCCTCATAACAGAACTGTGAAATAGAATGAACAAAAATAATTATTTTCACATCCAGAAACGTAACCTACAAAGTTTGGGGACTTGCCCAAAATCCAAAAGCTACCAATTCTGTCTTCAAATCATCCGTTTTCACTCTTTCCAGGTCACCTCTACCGCACAGACCACACCACCCTACCCAGGCTATCAGCTCTAATATGACAGTCTGGATGCGGAAGACCCTGCAAGGAAGCTGGGGCTGTTCTGGAAAGATGGCAAAAAGAGGAGGAGGGGAGACAAAGATACGCTGATTCCTTCAATGACCTCTTTTAAAGGAATGCTTCTGGGAGGCGGGTACCCACTGGAGCAGGGCTCCAATCCAGGCGGCCCAGGTGAGTTTTCCAGGGTGTGCCCCGGCTTCCCAGTCCCTCTGACACCTGCCACCACCCATAACTTAGGTCTCCGCCCGCCACTGGTCGGGGACAGAACATCTCGGCTCCTCTCACAGCCGAAATGAAGGAAGCCTTTGCTTCAGCCGCTGCGACTTACCTGTCGGGTCATGAGCGATTTGATTTTTTGCATGTCGAAATCCTTAGGAGGGTACCCTGCCTCAAAGAGCTAACAAATCACACCGAGCCACTCCACAGCTGGCCCTGACACAGGGAAGCCATAGTGGGTGGTCACGTGGAAGCGCCGACCCGGGTCATCCTTTCGTTCCCTGAGCATGCTGGGAATTGTAGTCTTCTGTCCCCTGGCAGCAAGCAACAATGAACTAAAGCGGCCAGACCAGGGACTACATCTCCCAGCAAGCAAAAGAGCGGGTGCTTCAGTTGAGCCGGTAAATCTTATTGCTCAGAGTGACCACAGCGATCGCCGGTCTTACGGAGGTTCCTGCACTAGGTAGTTCCTCTTCGGGGAGACGGAAACCTAAGTTATAGGTGACTAGGCGTTGAGCGAAAGACCAAACCCAGAAGAGACAATGTATAAGCCAGACTGGCGCAATGTCCCTTAGGAATGTGATGGAGGAAACCCCACCTGGTCTAGAGGGGCGGGGTTGGAGAATGAGAAACTGACGCGAAGGAGAAAAAATTCAAGAAAGGGCTGTCACTGAGAGGTGACCTGAGAACTCGAGACTACCCCGGGCGCGCTGGGTTTGGCCTGAGGAAAGTTGTGCTCTAGGGTGCCCAATAGGCGGCCCGCCAGGATTAGGACTGTTCTACCTCGGTCTTGGCATCCCCTGCAAGCTCTAAAATAAAAGGATTTTTACGCCCGCCTATTGGGGGGAGGGGGGCGGAGTTTCGCTCTTGCCGCCCGGGCTGGAGTGCAATGGCACGATCTCGGCTCGCCGCAATGTCCGCCTCCCAGGTTGAAGCGATTATTCTGCCTCAGCCCCCCGAGTAGCTGGGGTTACAGGCATGCGCCACCACGCCCGGCTAATGTTGTATTTTTAGTAGAGACGGAGTTTCTCCGTGTTGGTCAGGCTGGTCTCGAACTCCCAACCTCAGGTGATCAGCCTGCCTCGGCTTTCCAAAGGGCTGGGATTACAGGAGTGAGCCACCGCTCCCAGCTCTGCCTGCCTATTATTTTGCCTCCTTACTCTAAGACAAATGAAGATGGGAAATAGGACAATACATTATTGTTGTACACGTGTCACTTTAAAGTCCTCTTTTCAACTTTAGGCAGTTTAGTGAAATTGGGGAATGGAATATGGGTGTCTTTGGGGGTCACTTTTAAAAGGACTTTACAATTATGAGAATATTAGAAGAAGAAAAAAAAAAGTGGCCCTAAAGCTAACAATAATAGCTAACACTTATCGAAAGCCGAGTACCTGTCTGCAACTGCTAATAGCTTTAAATGTATGATTTCATTTATCCACACAAGAATCCTGTGAGTTCCCATTTTAAAGATGACAAAGCAGGTACGGCGAAATTAAGGAACTTGCCTAAGATTACTGCAGATGTGCAAGCAGAAACTGAAGAACTGGTTATCAGATGTGTTACGGGTTTCATGTATTGTGTTGAAGAATGAGTTATAAAGCATGGTACCATTTTTTAAAGTTTATTTTCTTATATTGTTAACTTTTAAAAATATGACACAGACCCATAATTTCAAAAATATTTCTTAGAATTAAAAAATGTTCAAGTATGTCAACCTAATAGAAAGTGTTAGGTAAACAGTAGTATGGGTGGTAGTCAGATACAGCAAAACTAATAAAGGTGATTTGCAAATGACTGAAGTTTGGGGGACAGTAACAGAGGTTATTTCTGGTTCTGAAATTCTATTTTCTCACCCCTCAGAGCCTCGTTTTATTTTTGTAAATGAGGTAATATTTTATATAGGGTTTTGTAAGGATAAATGAGATAATGTAGGTGAATGAAATGTATAAATTGTAAAGCACTGTACAATTATGAGGTATTATTAGTTTTTATTCTGCCCAGTTCTCTACTCCAACAGAACCACCTTGTGCATACTTGTATCACTGTATTCAGGAATTTCTTTGAAATTATGTATTTACCTATATGCTTCTCTGACTCTGTTATTTCTAACCCCTTAAAGAAATTCTGGTCACATTTAGGGCAAGTCTAGTTTAGTTTATTTTTTACTTATTCTAATCTTAATTTTCCGACTGTTCTTTGTATGTGAAAATCTTCAATATTCAGAAGTCCCTGGAAGCATCAGAAGAAAAACTGCCAGCCATGCATATAAAATAAAACTCAAATCAGTAAATATTTCTTGATTGTTGAGCTCAAAGCAACACTATAGTAAGCACTTTAGATTAATAATGTATGGTTGTGGTTACAAGCAGTTTACAATTTAGTTTAAAAGCGTATCTTAGGGGTGATCCAAGTTCAGTGGTTCTCAAACCTGACTGTTGGGATTCACCTGAGGCATGTGCTGTTATTATTGTTGTTTTCTTTGGGGATGTTTGTTTTTTTGTTTAAGATCTTCAGTGATTCTGATAAGCCGTCCAGCTGTAGCATGTCAAATCCATTCTGTAAAGATGGGAAAAATTATCTATATAAAGGTTCGAGGCGACCCATTTCATGAGAGCTTGATCTAGAACTAGAACCCAGATTCAGCCCCAGAATTTTCTCCCTCACACACTCAAATACACAAAGTTAAAGATGATCCCCCAAAAATGTTGTTTTAATCGAATGTGTTTATTTCTGTTGTCCAAATTGAGAAAAATTAGTGTTATCTATTTGACACTGAAAAAGCAAGAAAGTATTTAAACTTTGTTTTACTCCAATACTCTTACATTTTAGTTTATTTTCTATAAACTGGAGAAATGGATAACCCAGTCTTCTAAAAGTTCAAAGACTATAATATTGAAAGCATGTAAAGTAAATCAGCGTTGGTATCTAAATAAACTATATTTTCTAATTCAGCATACGTTAACACTATATGAAATAATTGAGCCTTATGTGATTCATTTTTACCTGTCTACACTCAAAAAACAAAAAACTTAGCACCCTAAGAAACACTTTTTAAAAGGTGGGGCACGCTATTTCCTTTCCAGTTCTCAAAAAGGTATTTATATATAAGATTTATTCAGGACTTTCATATTTGCCCAAGAGTTGTTGTTAGTGATAGGCCAAAGCAATGGAAAGTTTAGATGGTCTGCCAGCAAATCTTGTGGAAGACTTGCTGGATACTAATTCCTTGGAAAGGAGTGCTAACCCCATTTTTGCAGATTGGAACATCAGAGCTGAGAGTTAAATAAATTGATGTGACTCAGGGTAATAGGATTAGCAGTAAAGTAGGATAAGGGAATATTTCTCATGGCCCAAACAGGAGGAACTTCTGGAAGCTCAAATAAAAGCTGAGATCCTGATTTGATTAGAAATATAAAATGTCTTACCACTCCATAAATACCAAAGCAGTGGAGAGATGCAGCCCCTCCAAGATGACATGGCTACACTTCTTGAACAGGCCATAACAGAAAACAGAACACTTGCTAAAGGTAAAGTGGTGACCTAGAGAGGTGCCCAGGAAGAAAGACATTACTGCATAGTCATTTAGCAGCCATATAAGATAGATCAAGGCTTCTGGGAGTCAGCTTTGTGGACTTTATAGAAGTGAACACTAGCACAGGCATAGGCCTATCTGATAGCCTCCTCTGGCAGCTTACTCTTCCTGTAAACTGGAGAGAATCTACTAATTACAACAATAAGAAACACTTTCTTTCCCCAGTTCTTCTTATTCCCCACTGTTCTACATCTACATTGACCTTGGCATTTCACCACCTGTCCTTCTTAATTGTTTCTGCCACTGCAAAACATGCATATGCTACTTGTGATTAAAAATGTGGGTGTTTGAAATTCATGCAGCAGAAATTAACTGTATGAAGCAATACCAGTCTACAATTTAAATATATATAAACTATATAGTGTGATTTGAGAGGTAATAAAAAGCCCTGCCCCTAACACACACACATACACACACACACACACACCCCTGCACAAGAGTGTGTGTCAATATGCCATTGCAAATGCATGTGTACACACATACACACAGACTCTATCCCAGTGGCTCCTTGCATTGCTTGCAGTTTAATCACCATGGATATAGATCATTTTAGGTTAATCAGCTTTCTCATTTTAAATGCAAATATGACTAAGATTGGTAAATAGTAACACTACAGGTCCTTTTTTTCTGACTGGAATGGTAGAGCAGAACCTCCCAGTGGGTTACAGGTGTGATGTGATATGGATGGTAGGAAAATTCCTATAATGATAAAACACTTCAAACTATTTTTAAGAATTATGTAAAAATTAACAAGAGTTGAAGTTAAGCTTGAGCACTCTTTTTCTCACTTCCTGCATAAACGTGGTATAATCAGAAGTGACCCCAGCAGGTAAGAGTTTATATCTATAGTTTACCACTAGAGGGCGCTTTGTCATGATTATCCCAGTAGCCTTTCCCTAGATGTGCCGTATATTTTAATGTGTGCCATGAAATAAAAAGATTACAAGTAAGATTCATTTTGGCATTTATTTTTTAATGTAGCATCTACTATCACCTTATGTCATAGAAGAGGGAATATTTTTAAATACAACAAAGAAATAAAAGTCTCAGAATAAAAAACTTTAAATTGAATAACACTAGGGGAAAAAGACAGTACATTGTCTTTATTTCTTTTTTTGCCAGGGACCCAACAAACTTCATCATAATCCAGCACTAGATTGAAAAACACTGGAGAGAGTTAATTTAATGAAGGCAATTGGAGATTAATATCAATCTAAAAGATGCTGGGGAAGTCTATGTGATATCTGTAGAACTTCCATATTACTTTCCAAATTGTATTTTCTACAATCCAATATTAAAATTTACTTATATTTATTACATATCAACTGAGAATCATAAGGCAGGGGCCAAGGAGCATTTGGAGTTTTGTTTTCTGGGGGAACAACTTAACAAAAATACTAATTAAGCATTGTGCTACATCCCCAAGATTCATAAATGAATAAGATTATTCTCTGTATTCGAGGAGCTCAAAGAGAAAATAAACATCCAATAAAATAAGATTATGGAGATAACTACTGCAATAGATGTATGTACAAGATTCAGAGATAGCACAGAGAAAGTTGTAGTATTGTTATTATTTTGCAGTGGGGCGGGGAGCGTGAGGAGCTCTTGCCATTTTTCTAAAGCATGGAGGGATCTTAAAGTGACTGATCTCTGAAGAGGACTCAGTTTTCCCAATAGTCACTTACTTTCTTTGCTTATACAAGTCCTTCTAGAAAAATTCAGAGCCTTAATGCAAAGAGTGTTTTCAAACTTGGATTCCAAAATTACTCATTCCTTTTTGACTTTAATTATGCTTAAAGTATATTCTTCGTTCCCCTCTTGTCATTGAACTTCTTCAATTGGCCTTTACTGTTAAACTGGTGTATGCAAGGTTTTTACTTGATTTGATAATTTAATGCAGATTTGATTATACCCTTAACATTTTATATAACAAAAGGCTAGGACCAGAGCCTTCTTGCAAATAGGGGTTAACTAATAACTTAGTAAATTAAGCAGACATGCTCAGACTATCTGCTGCCATGACAATGAAGTGGCCAGGGTGGAAAACCGTAGCCTAGACACTGCAGTAGAGGTACGATCATTTCTAGATCATTGGTTCACTTCCTTTATGCATCAGCTGTGAAATATGGCCTCAGATATTATCTGTTGGCCTGAGCTTTTCATTATGTGCATAGTCCATGCTTCAGCCCCACTTGGAAACACACCTGTGATTTGCTTTTAAAAATAAGATGAATTCAAAGATTAAATGAAATCAGTCATTGTAATAGGAAACACTACATAGAAAAATACATTTTAAAAGATATTCTGGAGCTCTCTTTTGATTTGTTGGTATAATTTTCACACGTTAGTGACTTCCTGAAGATTTATAATTGTTTAGCAGATCCATGAACTACTTCAATTTTCATATAATTTTTTTACATTTTAAAATAATAATGGCATAGTTTTGTATGATAGAGAACCAGCCTTTGTTTTTAAGGAAATTTTACAATATTCTTTTGTTATGAAAGCATGCTGTTTTTCAGTAAAGGCACTCAAAAAGATGTTTTCCTTTATGTGACTTTTAATAACTAAGTATAATTTATAAAATATATAGGCAATTACTGATAGTTGCTAAGAAACTCTTCTGAAAGTCATAAGCCTGTATTCTTGCAAAACATATAACAGGTGTTCCCACTCCTGGTATCTTTTGTATACACATTCATTCTGTATTCAAATCACAGAAGCAAGAGGCAAGATAGGGTCTGTTACCTCACTGCTAATTTCCCTAGCAAATAAACCAGCAGCTGCTGGTCCAAGTTACCACCCAGAACAGGGAACTGCATGCATGGGACAGGATGCTTTCATGGAGCCCTTCAATGACACACTTGGGGTCTTTCAGTGCAAATTATACCTCCTTCTCTTCGGTAAGGCCCTGTGTGAATTGTGTTTTAGCTGTTTGTTAGCTTTGTTTTTTTTTAATTGTGGACATAAGGTAAATATTTGCTTTAGGCTGTAGATGTATTCAGATAATTGAAGAGCAGGTCAGAACCTCTTAACAATAACACACTGTTTCAGCAAAGAAGCCGGAACATTTAAAAAAATGAGTTTGAATAAATAGATTGTTATTGTTTTCTTGGAATGACAATTATTGTCTTAGAACTCATGAAAAGAGTTAAGATACTCTAAAAATCTAATGAATTTCTTTTTTTTAGAGTTGACATATAGGTTCAATAGTCTTTAATGCATTTATTTCAGCAAACATTCTAATAGGTCATGAAATTGTGACTACTTAGAGTTAAACTCTAAATAATTTATGAAAATGGTTTTCTTTTTAATTAAAGATATTGTTGCAAACTGTTTACTGCTTCAAGTTATCAGTCTCATCTTATGAAATAAGGAAGAAGTGAGATTCCAAACTAACAAATTTCCTACACAAAAGGGAGAATGTGTTTAAAAAGATTATTACTCCAAAATACCTTTAGCTTTTCTCTTTACCCAATGGCTAGTCCTGTTAAAAAATTTTTTCTGTACCTTAATATTTTTCCCTTATTCTCCTCTTTATCCTTAAAGTTGAAAGGAGTCTCTTTCCAACATTCCCACTGCTCTTGCATCAACATGATTTTCACCAGATGTTCTCTTTTCCATTCTTCCTATTTATCAGTTTTAAAAGTCAAATCAGTTTCTTATTTATATTCAACAGATAGGAGCTTTTAAAAGGCTATATTTTTTAAAATTTAAGAACAGCTTACCGAAATAAGCAATTTAACTTTTAGGCTTCTTCAGTTATTTAGAGCCTTACTTTCACTCCTATTTTTTGTTAAAGTTTGCATTGTAAATGTTATTATTCAACTTTGTACCTAATGTTGTGTCTATCCCACACATTTGAAATGTACAGTTTGTAAATGTTTTTAAGTCTTTGAGTTTCCCAGAGTTGATTTTTCCAGTTATTACAGTATTTATGTTATCAAATTTGTCTATAATAGATTTTTATTTTCTAAAATTTTTTGAAAAACTAAATAATTATTATAACTGTCTCTATCTTTGTGCATTTTTCTTGGTTTTAAAAGTATCCTGGGTCATCGTCCCACTTATTTTTATATTTAAAACAGTAGGATTGATGTCATTTTATAAGTGTTGTTTTTGAAACTGCTTTAAGAAGAACTTAGAGGCAATTTAGTTAAGGAATCAACTAAAATAAAACAAATGTACATTAGGAAAATAGCATGTTCATAAATAGCTAAAGCAGTTTTTATATCTTAAGACCTTCTCTCTTCTACAAATTTGCTTTTCTTCATAGGTAGCATGTTGTAAAGGTCACAGGTGATTTGGCAATCTTCTTGCTTTTAGGAATATTGAATTTTTGTTTCTTTCTTCTTTTTAAAAAAAATTTAAAAATTTGAAGCCTAAAATGTGCAGTTTGTACAGTTTATTCAAAATACATCAGAATTTCTGTTTTCTCTAAAGATGCAAGAGTTTATTTTCAGTCAACAATACTTCTGTTATGCTTGTTAATATCACACATGATAATGGGGAAGTAAATGCCAGCTATTTTGAGCTACAGCAGAGGTCACTTTGTGAAATCTGATGTTTATATTCAATACAATGAAACTGGTCTAGGGAGTCCTTTGTTGCTGAAATATCGATAAATTCTACAGTAGGACTTCAAGTGTACCTTAACACTGGATACTCCTTTATAATGCTATTGTTACACAGTGTAAGAGGGTCTGTAAAGGAGAGATAATTGCTGTAATTTTGTATGTCAGATTATGATTAGTATTGTAAATGTTTCTCCAGATTTGTATAATGCCTTATATGCAAAAAGTCAAGATATTTTCTTTTTTTTTATTTAACAGAACTATAGTTTACAAGAGTTTTTGTTACTTATACCCAGTAAGTATTAGTGGATTTAATAATAAAATTGAATTTGAATTTCCAATTAAGTCCAAATAGTTGGAATATTAAAAATAAATTTAAATTTCATCAATTTTTATATTATTTATTATTTTTGTGTTTGCATTTTTTCAAATAAAATAGAGACAGGGACCTCGCCATGTTGGCCAAACTGATCTCGAACTCCTGGGCACAAGCAATCCATGCACCTGAGTCCCCCAAAATGCTGGGATTACATGAATGAGCTACTGCAACTGGCCTTTTTATATTATTTATTTTATTGAAGTTCATTTGTTCATGCAGAGGATGATTTTCCAAAATAATCGTTTTAGTCCTTTGGGTTTTGTCATACACCTAGAAAAGAGCACTTGAAAATTTCTCAAAACGAAGCTAATTTTTCTAAAATTAGTAAACTGTTTTTGACAGCATGAATTTATCACATCTGTAGTAGGAGACACATCAATAGCAAGAGAGTATGTGTTCCTAGAATGTGGAGGAAGTATTCAATTATCTGTTTACTCTCAAATTTCACTGCAAGTAAAGATTGCATCATATTGATGGGTTCATGTCTTTCCTACAAAAGAAGAGATTTTAGACAGCTGAGATAAGATACTGTAGAAAGAAAATTTCATTCCCTGCTGACATTTTTATAACTTGCTACCTATCATTTATCTGATAAAAAATGGTATAGGCAATCTCTAAGCAAATAGTTACTGTAACAGCTGTGCTATTTCTCACTGTCATACAAACATTTGAAAAAGCATACATATTTTTTAAAACTTTTTATTTAATAAGAAAGCACTGAACCTGTTCAGAGACATCGATGGCAATATATTATTTAAGGTATTATTACATGATGTAGTCTAAAGTAGCCCCCAAAACTAATTTTTCCCCCTAAATAATGATCATAAATGCTATAAAAAATTTCTTCTACTAACGTAGTTTTATTTTTCTCAGAGCTTCAGTATTTATGTTGTATTTAATATTTTATTAAATACAATCTTTCTCCCATAATTTTAGTCATGGACTCTCTAACCAGTCTTTTCATATTTAAGATTCAACATTTGAGTCAAGACACAGAGGTCGCCAACATTTCTATTCCAGTGATATTGTCACCCCGTAGTGACATAGTGCCTCCCAACCATTTCCAGAACAGTAAATAAATCTCAATCAATCTTTCAACTGTATCTACAAAGGAAGTCGATTACAAAAAAAGCGAAGAAGGACTTTTGCAATGGCTTTCCCAAATGACAAGCACGAATTGGTCAGACTCCATTTGGACCTTCTCAGCCTAGTGTTGGTTTCTAGGCTGACCTGTGAAATATTCTACTGTTGGTAGAACTGGATTCCTCATCGGAGCAGGCCTACATCTTTGAGTTTTTCCAAGGAAGTCAAAAGGCAAACAGACCTTTCGACCTTTCCCTTTTTAATACTGATGGCCTTTCATGACATGACTTGGATGAAGCTTAAAGACTCCCTTCCTGATAGAAATGAAAAAGGGGAAGCGATCAAAGAGGATAAACATTTTGTATTTCAGAAATTTAAAATTGTAAAATACTTCTATTTATATCTAATCTCCATCTCTTCTCGCCTGCTTAAGGATTTTATTCCACTTTCACCTATCTCTATTCTGCCTCATCGTTTCCCTTTGCAGTGGAACATTCCCAACAGCAACAAAACTCTCTTGATTTTACATTTTTGATCCTTCTTTCTGCTCCTCTTCACAGCAAAACTCCCCAGAAGTGTTATCTGTACTCATTGTCTGCAGCTTCTTTTTTATTCTGTGTTTTTTCCTCTCACTGTTCAAAATATTCTACATTTAAATGTCTCTCACTCTCTCCCCTGATACGTCAAATGTTCCTGTGATGTAGGTATCATATTGCCCCTTTTAATATGAGGATTTTGAAGGAAAGAGCTTCCAGCAACATGGTAACCTGAGCAAAGGAAGACTCTCTTCCCCCTGCAAATACATAGAAATGTTAAATTAAATAAAATAGTATCTCGTGGCTTAAGGTAACCTGGGGAAATCTCCAGTTGCCAGAAACTAGGAAGACACCTGAAGACACAGCAGTGAATGCATGGGCTGCACAGTCCCCAGCACTGCCCAGGGCTATCCACTGGGCAGAGCTCCACGCCCCAAGGCCCTCCAGCCCTTCATTCTCTCTTAAGTTCACATTAATCAAGAATTTACAACATTGCCTCTCGGATGTCTACTGGGCATCTCAAAATGAACATGCCCAAAACTGAATCTTCATCTTCCCCACAAGAAACTATTCTCCCCATGATTAATTTATTTGCTGCAATTCCATTCTTCTAGTTGGTCCAAGCCAAGAAACTGGGCATCCTCTTTGTTTCTGACACCCTCAAAGTGTCAGCAAATCCTTTTGTCACCATCAGCCTTTTCCCACAACATCTATTACCAACACCCTAGTCTCCAGCACAGTTGTCTCTTGCCCATTATTTTGCAGTCACCTCCTAAGTGTTCTCCCTGTTCCTGCTCTAGCACCTATTCCAGTGTGTTCTCACAGCAGCTAGACTAGGTCTAATAAAACATGAGCAAAATCAGAGCCCTTTTCTGTTCATGAAACTCCTATTGCATCCCCATCTTAGAGTAAAATTGCCAGAATCGTTCCCATGATCCTAAGGTCTACTAGTCTGTCCCAGCCACCTCACTGACCTCATATCTTATCACGCTCCTCCTCCTCCACTGTGCTCCATCCGTACCTGCCTCTTGCTGTTCCTCAAATACACCAACCAGATGCCTGTTCACGGTGGAAATAACTGGTCATGACTGATAATGATTTAATGCCACTCTCCTTGGGATATTTGCATTTAGCAAGCATTGGGCTAAAGGGAAGAACTTCCAATAATGGAATATTCAGTCATTTCAGAAGGCTTTAAGGGAAAACCTTAGGAGGAAATAACCCCTGGTATTTCACAAATCACATAGTTTGATTAGTTTATGATATGACTGACATTAATATAGTCATAATTCCAAATGTTTTAATGGTTTCATTGGACTTTAGAAGCAGTAAACTTTCTTAGTTCTCCTTTTCCCATTATTCTGTAACAGCCATAGAAAATAACTTCTGCTTTTCCTTTTTATCTTGCCTTTAGAGAAGTCATGCAATCAGCACAGTCTTTGGGTGGAGTTTTTTCAATGCAGAAGGTTTGAGAGACAAATATTTACCTCTATATGTAACCAGTACTAGAATAGTCAGTACCTAGAAGCCACTCTTCTTTGAAAAGGATTATCATCTGATCAGGTTCTCTCTGTAGTTGCCCCTTTAGATTGTGAAATGTGGCTCAAGATCTTCACAACTTTTCTTTCCTTTGCAACAGGTGCTTGCTCGGGGCTGAAGGTGACAGTGCCATCACACACTGTTCATGGCATCAGAGGACAGGCCCTCTACCTACCTGTGCACTATGGCTTCCACACTCCAGCATCAGACATCCAGATCATATGGCTATTTGAGAGACCCCACACGATGCCCAAATACTTACTGGGCTCTGTGAATAAGTCTGTGGTTCCCGATTTGGAATACCAACACAAGTTCACCATGATGCCACCCAATGCATCTCTGCTTATCAACCCACTGCAGTTCCCTGATGAAGGCAATTACATCGTGAAGGTCAATATTCAGGGAAATGGAACTCTATCTGCCAGTCAGAAGATACAAGTCACTGTTGATGGTGAGTCGCCTGTGAGTGTATGTAGGCAGCAGTCTAGTATGGTAGTTAGCAAAAGCTTAGAAAACTAAACTACCTGGGTTTAGATCCTGGCTCCACAACTTTGCACAAATCAATTAATCCTCAAAGCCTCAATGTCTCATGTCACTAATGACATTATCTACATTACGAGGCTTTCGGAAGATTAAATAAGACATCCATGTAAGAGATACACCTAGTGCCCAGCAATAGATAATCAAGCATTCAGTAACTTATTGTTTGTTTGCCTGGAAACTATCAAGTATAATGTTGCTAATTTGGTGAGATGGAGAAAATCTTATTTCCTTAACAGTAGAATGCACCCTGGGAAGATCTCTATTTTGTCATGAAGATTTTTGCTTCAGTACACTGTTTGGGAGAGGATGAGACTTGAGCAAGGATGATACTTAAGAACAATAGACGTGCCTGGGAATGTCCTCTGAGAAGGACTGGGGTCAGCTAACTTTCAGACACTTATTTTCCTTACTGAATTATATAAGTGACATATGTAACATATACTATGTCCAAAGCCCAACTTCTGATTTTTTTTCTCTCTACACCTGTTTGACAGTATTCCTCATTTTAATAAATACAAATTTCATTCTATCAATTGCTCCAACCAAAACCTTGCAGTCACCGTTGACCTCCTCTTTTTCTCACATCCCACATCCAGTCCACAAGAAAGCCTATTGGCTTTACCTTGAAAATATAGACAAAATCCAACCACTTACCACCCGCAGTACTGCCCCACTCAATACCACAATCAGCCATGGCCTGAACTATCCTAATAGCTTTGCTACCTACTCTCCCTGCTTCTATTCCTGCCTCTTGCAGCTTAAAATCCTCCCATTGCTTCTATCTCACTCAGAGTAAAAGTCAAAGTATTAATAATCTGCAATGCCCCACATACACAGCACCTATCTGAGCCCATTTTCCTATCTGTATCCCCCTCACTCACTTGTTTCTGGCCATGCTGGCCTCCATGCTCTTCCTGGAACAGGCCAAAACACGCTCACTCCTCAGGGTCTTTGTACTTGCTGTTATTCTACCTAAACAGCTTTTCTCCAAGATACTAGCATGTACCCCTCACTTATTTCCTTTAGGTCTCACCCCAAATGTCACTTTATCTGTGAAGCCTTAACTGACCACCCTATATAAAATACATTCTCACTTCCTCAAGCACAGAGAGAGAGAGACAGAGAGACAGAGAGAGACAAAGAGAGAGAGTCACTCTCTATCTCCAATTCTGCTTCTCTCTTTCTCACAGCATTTATTACTACCGGGCATATTATAGATTTATTTGTTTATTGTGTCTCTTCTCCAACTAGAATATGAGGTTCCTGGGAGCAGGGACTTGGTATTATTTGCTACTTTGTCCTCAGTGCTTAAAACCTTTGCTGACCATTAGTAGATTGAACAAGTATCTGTGGAGTAAATGAGTGGCCACAGAGGAGACTGGGGAGGCTTCAGGGGAGTAAAGACCCAGAATGTAGAAGTAGATGCCTAGAGAGCAGCCGTGGGGAAAGGAAAGAGCTATCTAAAGGGAATGTCCATGAAGTTTTCCTATGTGGTGTTCTGTCTCCTTCCAAACTTTTCATACAGTATCCTTTCTTGTTAATTGGTAGGAAAGTTGAATCTGCTCAGGAAAATGCAACAAAAAACTTAGTAAATCCTCAATAGGGTTTTAGCAACTGTGCCAAAATTCTTCTCAGGAGAAAAACTTCTACATCTCAGTTATACTGTTTTAAGCAAATATATGATCACAATACCAGTGACTATTCTAATGATTGGTTCTTCTCATACAAGACTGTTAATGAGTTACCTATTTATCTCATACCACCTACAATTCCACACACAGGTACTTTTGAAATATAAGCTTTTTCTGCATATTAAATGTACACAATTTATTTTTGTTTTTAAATCATAATATCCTAAATATAAAGCCTTTCCAAATCTTTTGTTCTTGCCAGGGAAGATGAAGGGTTAAATTAAATAGATGAACCAGTTGATTACACCCTTCTTGAAAGTGCTGGAGGCTTCAGAACTACTCAGCCCCTGTATAAGTTACCTTTCAACCTCCTTTCTCTTACCTTTCACTTTCTTCTATCTTCTCTGGGATGAAGAATTTCGTCAGTTTGTGCCCTAATGCACATTTTCCAGTGTACAAAAACATGAGCACAAGTCAAAATAAATTCACCTGAGGAAGATGCATCGACCCTAATTAAAAGCTTGACACGAAATTGAAGTCTAAACATTGGACACAATCCTCTCTCACTTATGTATCATCCTACTCTCTCTGTGTCCTGCAGTCATACATAGAATGAGATTGCTAAATACATCTCTCTCCAAAATGCAGGAGAGAAACACTGCCAGATGTGAAGCCCTCTTCATTTTGCCACTGACTGCTGTGTAACTCTGGGCAAGCCACTGTTTTTATCAATTAAGTCAAGAACTTCAAAGATGAATGACAATTGCCAGAAATAGTTGCAGATGCTTATATAATTCAACCATGCTTATATAATCCATCAATTTTACAGTTATTCAGAAAGAAAATATTTGCTCATTTTTGGAAATTTGTTTTAACAAATATTAAGAGCCAACTGTGTGGCAGACCATGAAATAAGACTAATTCTCTATGACTTGACTTTCCAACAGGAGTTTCTACTGGATTTTTTTTTTCTCCCTCTAATTTGATATAAGCCCAAGAATATATTATTATCCTATTTTCAGATTGAGTCAGTGTTGAAATGTAGCCTTTGGTTTGTTAAAGTGACTAACATAATGTTATAACACAAATGCAAAGCAATTAAAGTATATAATTTCTTCATGACATACATAGAAAGAATAGTTGTACATATGTGATTTGCTAAAACTATCCCTCAGTTTCCCAAAAGTATAGTATATATTAGCTGTGTATTTTGCAGATGATAGAAATTTGAGTTCACCACATCCATCCCAACCAGCTGCTGTTGGGACATTAGGACAAGTCAATAGAGGAGAATAATGACATAAATTTACATGTGAAAGTGTACCTTTATGGCGTTGGTGAAAGCCCAATGAACAGCAAATAAGGGAGCTGACATTCTCAGCCGCATATAAAGGCTTCATTAGACTATCCTTGAAGAGTAAGTTCTGGAATTTGATTATCTCTGACCATAAATGATATTCTTATATTTTGTCATCTTGCATTTTTGCTGGCTTTTTATTCTCTTCTTTAATTATTACCTGAGCTGTCTACATTTATATTGTAAAATGCTGGAATCATTTCTCCAGGAGTTCATATTTGAAAGACTTCATAGGGTTTTATTATAATTCCATGAGTAGAAAAAATCATTTCTATCTCCCTTAATATTGCAGATCCCGTCACAAAGCCAGTGGTGCAGATTCATCCTCCCTCTGGGGCTGTGGAGTATGTGGGGAACATGACCCTGACATGCCAGGTGGAAGGAGGCACTCGGCTAGCTTACCAATGGCTAAAACATGGGAGACCTGTCCACACCAGCTCCACCTACTTCTTTTCTCCCCAAAACAATACACTTCATATTGCTCCAGTGACGAAGGAAGACATTGGGAATTACAGCTGCCTGGTGAAGAATCCTGTCAGTGAGATGGAAAGTGATATCATTATGCCCATCATATATTGTAAGTTTATTTTTCTTAACTCATGAGTTGTTTTTTGTTTTTTCCTGAGAATATCTCCCACGATAGTCACAGAGAATATAAGTACCAGATGTCATTGGCTTTTACCATTATTGCAGTTCAGTAGTTCTAATCACACCTCCCAGGCACTGTCTTGTATGAAATATGTCTACTAGAACAATCCTATTTCTTGAAGATAGAGTTGAGATACTGGCCAGGGGCCATTCAGGCTGTATTTCGTGATTCAGTCCATTGTGTGACCTCATTTCCAGTGGAAAGCAAGAATCTTAATTTCAAGAACCCAGAACAATGCAAAGGCTGCAAAGAAAAAAACTGAAAGAATACCTTGAGAAGAACTTTCTTCCTATCTAAATATTACCATTCCTAAATTTAACATACTGTATTTTTTTATAGTAAAATATTTTCTTTACATCAATTCTTTCTTCTAGCTATTTAACTTTATGTCTTTCCATCCCTACCTGCCTATCTTTAAACTCTAGCCATAGATTTAAATGAAAAACTCCTGGGGAAAATTGCATAAGCAATTACAGGTACATGCAAATATTATTTTTGAAATATACTTTTGTTTTGTTATATAGTTCATCTTAATCTAGCAAAATAAAAATAAGATCTTTCTTTCGACATGTGCAAGTCTATGCACCAATCTCATTATTATCACAGAATATGCTGTGATACATGGTGTGGAAAACATAAAAATGGGAGAGAAAACCGTAATCAAAACTGCAAATGTTAAATATTATGCTTTAGGCTCCTAAAGCTTCTTTCCTTCACGATGTTATTTGAAAGAATGAGAATACCCCAATTTGATTAAGTTTATGCTTCACAGAATCTTTTGCTTACAGATTGAACTTTCTTCTTTATGTTATTTTAAACATTATCTATGAAAATCTCACAGAGAAACATCTATCACATGCAAAGACTAATGACAGATAGTAGAAAGGAGAACATTCAGAAAATTTACAAATGTGGGTTCTGTTTACACATTGTAAAGATGAATTATCTACATGGCTTAAGAAAGATTTTGACTCTTATTAATTGGTAATTGTGAACATTGCATTATTAATTTTTGTCTTCACTATTTTTACACTCAAATGCAGAATCCTTCACTTGGTCAACATCTCATCTTATTGATATTTATTCATTTGCTTATTTATTCATTTATGGACTCATTCATTTATAGATTATTTGATTTAAAAAATCAAACATCAGGGTCTTGTTTGTGCTAAGCAATTACTACCTACCACATAACATTTACAAACACAACCCAGACTCATTAATTTAATAATTTTTCTTACTATTTTAGCCCTGTTTTTGATTTGTTTGGTCGGTTTTGTCGATTAAGAACTCAGTAAGTTTCTTGAGCTTGACTAAAATGGAACAGATTATCTTTCTTCACATCCCTTTTAGATTCCAGTGTTACTTGATGATGCTGTAAAAAGGCTACATTCTCATTATAAGATGACAGCTTCTTCATTATAGTGCTTTGGCACTTTTTTTCCTGTTAGCAAAATCAACTATTCTGTTTTCTAAATGCACTGTTTCCATTGAAGGATTTTTTTCATGAAAGTAGGAACTATTTTTTATTTTGGCAGAAAAAAGTATAATAAAATCTATTAAGACTGACTATATACTTATGAGGTTGTGATGTCATAATCTGGTATTGGCCTTGGTGGAATACAGTGTCAAGCCAATAACTCAGACAAATATGTACTTGCAGTTCATGATATGCCTTGAAGCTCCAGTTGTAAATAATAACCCAGTAACCACTGCATTTTGTGTGTAACATATGGCAACGCTGCAGGGGAGAACTCTAAGTGATAAAAATTAAAGGGTAAAAAAAAGGTCATTCACAGTAAATACTTACCATCTGCTCCCAAGCAGGGTGGCAAACAGCATCATGATGTAAATTTAGGTACTGTTCCCACCCAGCCATAAATTGTTAAAGAGAACAGATGATATGTGATTTTACAAGTCATTTAGTAAACAGCCATCCCTGAGGCAAAGGGTTCATTTCTATTGAGAGCTCTCTGCCAAAGGCAAGAAAGTAAACCATAATCCAAAGTCAAAATGGAATTATCCTTCTCCTTTCATCTACAGTATCAGAGGTTACTCTAGTTGAATCACTCCAAATATCTCCAATTGGATTGCCCATTCACTTGAATAATGTACTAGCCTGCCCCTCCAAGTAGAGGGTCAGCCTGGAGTGCTAATGATAAAGGAAACGACATCATAGTAGAGTCAGAAGAAAGTATGTTGTAAGCAATGTGTAGGGTGTGAGATGTAGTTAGATTTCTGTGCATGTGTGATAAAGTGAGAGAAAAAAAATGCATAGAAGAAAGACTTGAAAATCATCCACTGAAATGCAGATATTGGTTCTCTGATCAATAAAATTACAAATGACTTTCTTTCATCTTCGTGCTTCTCTGAGTTTTAGGATTTTCTGAAAAAAAAAAACCATGCATTTCTTAAATAAACAGATAAACTATGTTACTTTTAAAGAAACATATCAGAAGCAAGGAACTGAAATGCTTCAAAGTGTTAGGCTCCAAGAGTTGGAAGAGATGCGTGAGGTGGGGGCAAGGAAGTTTGAGGGAATTGAAGCTGATTCTGAAGAGCCAGATATAGCATGTAAATAGAACAGATAGAAGAGAAAAAATTATGCCAATCATGAAACCAAATAAATGAGGAAGTAACAAAATCAAACATGATTAAGGAAGATAAGCTAAGATAATCAGATTACTTTCTTTAAAGGTATTTTTATTTTAAACTAGAATGATCTTATTAAATTAGATAATTGACCTTATTTACCAGCCTTGGCTCTAAATGACCATGGGCTTCCTCTACAAATTAAACCCACCCTCTGAAATTGAAATTGAAGAATCACTGCTTGTGAGAATACTCCATTTGCTGCAGGGTCCTAAGGCAACTCCAAATGAGGAGTTCCCAAAAAAGTTTTGAGTAATGTCAGCAAGCTTTAAAGGGAACAACACTCATTTTTATGTGTGTTAAATTACTAGACAATTTGTTTTGGTAGCCACATTCTCTATACCCCAAAAACCAGGGGGGATAATGAAGACCTAAATTGAGTGGCTGTATTTTTATGACCATATTTTTCTTCTTTATCAAGTCTGCCTTGCTCTACTCTCAGAAAGAGTCTCAGACTTTAGTTGTTGTACATAGACTCAGGTCTCTTGCTCCCCTAAACTATAGTAAATTCCTCCTGCTTGTTTCCTTTTGTGTGAACCATAACCGTGCCCACTGCTTGGTGAGCTTTCCTTCCCTCTAATGTTCTATCAATGCTGACAGCATGAAGGGTCCCTACTGAACCACAGGGCCTGAGATAATAACCATATATAGTATGTGGTCAACATATCAGATTTCCTCACTATGCCTGGAATCGTACCATGTACAAAGTAAAATCTCAATATTGATTTTGGTTGAGTGAGCAAAAGCAAATTTTTGTTCCCATGACACTACTTACTATTTAGTGGAATGCAGAATAAAAGAGTTCCATTTTGCAGCACACTGTTCTAAATCTTCTATCACAGTGGTTTTGCCTGAGAGTGTATCATAGGCTGAAATAGGAGAACAGGCTTCTTATACACTAACAGGAAAGGGAGAGATAGTTCTCCTTTTTTTTAATTGTGTACCTTCAGTTGCTGATTACTTTAAATTGAAAGTACTAACTTCTGTGTTTGCTTCTGAAAGCTGGCTTACCTCATGCAGTATATTAATAAAGACCCATAAGGTTCCTTCACATTTCTCCATGTTTTTACTCTAGAAAGGAAACATAGATAAGTCTATGTTCTCTAGCTAAAGATAACCTATTATTTTGTATATTCGCTTTCTCTTATAGCTTATACAATTTGTCTCCTCAATGGCAGATTAGTCAGAAAATGCTGACATGATAGAGAACCAATCTGGGAATTTGCAGACTTTAGATTGGTTGGCTAATATCCAAAATGGTTTTACTAAGTTGGTGGAAAAGTAATTGCAGTTTTTGCCATTACTTTTAATGGCATGGCATGAATCATGGTGTTTCAAAGGGTTTAGAAAGAATCTTGACAATCAGTCCTCTAATCCATCTTTTTATACTAAAAGGTGAGGAAAATGAGACCCAAAAAGTTCAAATGACTTCTAAAGAATGCCTAGCTAATGATTGAAAAAATTAGTTACCCTAATGTCTAGTTACTACATTATATTATTCTACATGTTGAGAGATAAATACTTTATACTTTAAAAACAATCAGGACCTTTAAGATTAGGTCATTACTGAACAAACCATCCATAGCCATATTTTGTAATATGTTTGTAAATTTTTTAAATATGTTTGTAATATGTTTGTAAATGTTTATAATACAGGTTGTAAATTCCCTGAGAATATGAATTGTGTCTTACAGTTCTTTCTATCTCCCATATACTAATATATTATCTCATACTTAGCATCGCTTAAATAAGTATTTGATTCATTAGTTGATTGGATGATTACAAAATTAATATTAATAAATAATTAGACAGTAATTGATTGTAGAACTAGTACTATAGTTAGACAACAATAAACTGTTATGATATAGAAAGTTATACCAATTATAGTTTATTGCTTTTTAGAGAAGTAATATGAATGATTAAGTGCATATATTTTAAAGTCCCAGCTCTGCTATTTAATAGCTATATGACCATGGGCAAATAAATTGTTTAAATATCTTTTTCCTCAACCTAAAATTAAAATAATAACATCTACCTCATAGTGGTTGCTAGAAACATTAAATGTTGTTATCTGCATAAGCACTTAAAGTTCCTTCTCATGGCAAATATCCAATAAATGTTGGTAATGATCAGCTGAAAGACGAGCATAAGCATACCTAAAACTCAAAGATTTTTAGACTGTAAACCAGGATTTAGACTGAATGATAAAACCTATCTAGGTGAAGAGTATTTTTTAAATTTTCTTTATTCTCTGAAGAAAGCAATGGGAAAAGTGAATTCACCTGCTGACACTATAGAAATGATAAAATGCTGCAGGAGTACTGCAATGTGGAAAGAAACACCAGGAAATATTCATGATTAAGTAATTTATTGATGATCAATGCATATTAGTTAATGATAAAGAAGATGTAATTTATTTTCCAAATGGAATCCTAAGCTTAGCTAGGGTGGGGGTGGGAGGATTTTTTAAATTCTTTAACTGTTAAAATGCTGTGAAAATACCAAACACTCCTATGTCTATTTGCATAGTGTTCCACGTGAAACAATGTCTTTTATAAATATTTACACAGAGATAATACCAAAAGTATGGTTGTTAAAATAGATAATACCAAAAGTATGGTTGTTAAAGAGAAAATCGTGGTCATAATCAGTTGTAAAAGTATTTTCAAGTACAATGACTATTTTAGAAGTATTGAGTTTGCATGTGTGGAAGCTAAAAAAGTTGATCTAATAGACATAGAGAGTAGAATAGTGGTTACCAGAGATGGGGAAGGGTGGGATGATGGAGGG
The DNA here is from genome assembly GCA_963573385.1 of Cacajao melanocephalus. Classification (NCBI taxonomy): domain Eukaryota; kingdom Metazoa; phylum Chordata; class Mammalia; order Primates; family Pitheciidae; genus Cacajao; species Cacajao melanocephalus. The sequence goes on along the minus strand of CAUYLG010065020.1, from coordinate 46,299 downwards.
GTAGCCAAAAGTTGGTTAACAGACACAAAAATAGTTAATGGACAGCTAGATAGAAGGAATAAGTTCTTGTGTCCTATAGCACTACAGAGTGACTGTAATTAATGGCAATTTATGGTGTATTTTCAAACAGCAACAACAGTAGACTTTGAATATTCCCCACAAAAACAAATAATAAATGTTTGAGGTGATGAATGTACTAGTTAGTCTGATTTAATCATTACACCCTGTATACATCTATGGGCTACAGTGTGATGTTTTGATCACATGTTTTGATACATCCAAACATCACACTATAGCCCATAAATATGTACAGTTATCATGTGTCAATTAAAAATAATAAAACAAAATAAAACAACATATAAAATATAAGCTAGTCACAGAAAAAAAGAAAGATTGAGTTTGTCTACAAGATTGCAGATTTATCAGTACATTACTCAAAAGCTTGGCATCACAATTATGATGATAACATTTGTAAAATTACGTATGAAGTTTCCAGCTTTCACTATTTCATATTAGTTCAAATCACTATTTCAAATCAAATCTCAAATAATTTTCACTTTCATGGATATCAAAATAAAATATATTTAGGTCCTTATCATTTATTAGGAGTCTAAGCAAGGACCTGCTTGTCCAACTCTAAGATGAAGACTTTCAAAAACAGTAAAATAGGACTAAGCTCTCCCAAACTCAAAACCTATGTTTTGATTACTTATGTTATTCATCTACTTCTTTTTTTATATTGGTGCAGATGGACCTTATGGACTTCAAGTGAATTCTGATAAAGGACTAAAAGTAGGGGAAGTGTTTACTGTTGACCTTGGAGAGGCCATCCTATTTGATTGTTCTGCTGATTCTTATCCCCCCAACACTTACTCCTGGATTCGGAGGACTGACAATACAACATATATTATTAAGCATGGGCCTCGCTTAGAAGTTGCATCTGAGAAAGTAGCCCAGAAGACAACTGACTATGTGTGCTGTGCTTACAACAACATAACCGGCAGGCAAGACGAAACTCATTTTACAGTTATCATCACTTCTGTAGGTACGTGTGACATACAAGGAAGAGATTCTAGCAAAGCATAAATGCATGCTGGCCTTGCCCTTCTCCTATCTTATACCCATGTGGGAAAGAAAATCACTGTGGGATTATTCATATACTCTAAAAATCTCTGTTTCCAAAGTTAACTAAGCCGTGGTTTCTATGACTCAAAGAAAGAAAACTCAAAATGAAATGGGAAAGAAATTCAAGTCAATTGTGAAGGGCTATGAAGAAAAAGGGAATTTAGTAAATTACTTCTAAATGTGCACTCTTGCTTTCCTAGTTTTACAAACAGGAATATAAGAGAAACTAGCCTGTTTTAAACTTTCAAACTAGGCACTTTGAAAGGTCCAGTTTTACAAACAGGAATGTAAGAGAAGTCCTCATTTAGAGGGTTTATCTCTACTGTTGCATTAGGCCAGGTGAGAATAAATCTCCATGAGTTGGGAATCTGGTTTTCCTACTTCTATCTGACTCTCCTCCTCACTGTCTTTAATGGGCTCCCCTTCCTCTTTCACCATTTAAACACCTGAAATCTACAGAAGTTCACAATGGGAGTCTCGACATCTTGGAAATTACAAAATTCTGTAAGTCTGTGAAATTTGGCTTTCTCTAGAAATCTCTAGAAATCTGATTTTCAGAAATGTAATCAACCCGCAAAAGGTTAAGAATTACTACCTAAAATATTGATGTCCACCAAATGCTTATCCCTCTACACCTTCTCTTCTCTCTCTACAGAATGATTGTAAATCTCCAGAATGATTTTCTGTGTGATTTCATTCATTCCCATGGCTTCATGTAACACTGGTATATCCCAAATCTATGTCTTTAAAGCTCTAAAACCATACACCCAGCTGCCTCTAGATGCCTCTGCTTGGAAGTACCAGAAGAAGCTTACAGGTCCAATGTATCAAAACTGAACCATCTTCTTTCCCCCAAAATTGCTATTCTGTCTGTGTTGCCTGTTTAAGTGAATGGCCCTACTAACTACCAATGTAAGACACAAAGCTAAATGTCATCTCAGACTCATTACTCTTGCCTATTGCCTGGTCCCACATTCAGTCACCAAATTGTATCCATTTTCTTCCTTCCTGTTTCTCAGATACATTTTCTTTTCTCCTTCTTCCTTCTTTTGTCGTTCTTTACTTATTTCTTTGTATTCTCTTCTCTTTCTCTCTCTCCCCTTCCCTTTCCCTCCCCACTCCTCCTTCTCCTTTTCCTTTTTCTTATTCCTCTTCTATGACTTTTTCTACTACTACTAACAAGTCCTTCTCACACTCTCCTTTGCACATGGAAAAAGACAAGTCAAATGCCACTTGGGCAAAATCTGGTGGCAGGTTTGGACAGGACATGGTGGTTAAGGTACCTATGACTGGTGGAAAAACAAATTCATAAAAGCTACTACTCATTAATATCTTTTCCATTGATGCCTTCTCTTTCTCCACCTTTATTGCACTGGTACCTAGAATAAGACCCATAACACAGAGAAACTCAATATGTTTTGTTGAATAAGTGATGCGACAATATAATTTCTTGTAATCCTTAGGCTGAATTTTTCAGTATGTTGCCCCTGGACCACCTGCATCAATATCACCTAGGGAGGTCGCTAAAAATGTAGCTTCATTAAGACACCTCAGAACTATTGGATCAGGATCTTTCAGGTAGTGCCTGAGAATCTGAATATTCAGAACACCCAAGTGTGACAACCATTTATTTAGTATGTTTTATCTCCAGAGTGTTTTGAATTTGAATTAAAAAGTGTTTAAAGAGCCATGAAGAATTATAAGACTATCATAAACCTACAGGTTGATGAAGAAATGTATAGTGAATGGGTTCCTCCTAGGGACTCCTTAAGGTCTTAAGAGGAAAAATCACCTAGGTGTGTTGGAATGTATATACTGTCATGGTGAGGTTTTTTCATATGAATAAAATGGACTGTTTATTATGATAGCCACTAACCTCATTTGGCTTTTGAGCGCTTAACACATTGTTATGCACCTGAGAAACTGAATTTTTTATTTTATTTCATCTTTATTAATTTTAATTTGAATGTAAATAGCCACATATCTGGTGGTTACCATGTCAGACAATGCAGCTCTAGAATTTTTACCTGAATTGCTTCATTTGGGCAGTAGATAATAATATATATTTCTTGTAGACCCAAAAACTGTATGTGCTTTAGTTTGTTATAAATTAGGCACCTATTCATTAATTTTTTTAGCACTCATTATGGGCCAAATATTGGAGTAAGCACTAAGAATACCATATGAGAAAGATAATTCCTCCTGACAAGAATTCCTGCTCACAATCTAATATGAGTGGCACACACATAAACAGCTAAGGTACATCCTTTGCTGTCTATTTTATTAATTTTTATAGGCTTAACCAGCTTTTTACCCCAATAGCAAACCAAGACATAATTGTACAGTAAGCCACAGTAAGTACATAAAATAGTAGCAATCCAGGTGTCATCTTCAGCTTGTTTTTCATTCTCACTGCAAGTGAAAACATGGCTGTAGCGTGTAGAAGTATACTACAGTAAGGCTTTCCCACTGCCTAAACTTTCTACATTAATATTTAACCAAGTTATTCTCATAATATCAGAAGCCCCCAATATTTGATTAAGATCTTATTACCGAGGTCTAAAGACAGCTACAGTCTTAACGTCAGATAATTGCCTTTTGCAAAATCTAAAAAACCTGTTTGACCTGTACAAAGACCAAGCATTTGTTATTATAGTAAATAAGAAGAGCAGGTGCTTATTTTTCAGAGGGATTCAGAGCTGTCAATATTAGTGACCTCTTTGTGGTTTTTAGAGATATTTTCCAAACCCCAAATGTCCACAGAGCTTTAACTCAAACAGCAACAAAATGGCAAAGAAAATGAATAGTACTGATGTGTTTTGTTAAATATTTGTTTTTCTAAGTTTCCAAGTCAGTGAACCTCTGCAGTACAGATTAGGTATACATCAACCTACAGTTATAATGACCATCACTTGCAACTATCAATTGAGCCTACTGACCATTCACTCTGATGAATAAACTCTTGAGATCTGTGAAGAATTTGAAATTATGTAGAAAGTTAAAATTCCTGCTTTTGAGATGTTTCCAGAACCAAACTGGTATTTGATGTAGCTAGTGAAGTTGTAAGAAATAGATTAATCTCTTCTTAATGAGGCAAAACATTTGCCTAAATCTTTTGTTTTAGCGATAAAACATGGAAGCCAAAAGAAAAAGGAGTCAAAGATGACTCCAAGGTCACAGATATGGAAGGAAAATGACAAGGTCAGGAAGTAATCAAGTTTTATTGGGGATTTTCAGTGGGGAGAGGAAGGCTGGAGAGAACAATTAGTTCTGTGTTATTTTGCTTTTCTAAGACTACAGCAAACGGTAACTTCCACCTCTGTTCACTATGATTCACATCTAATCTGAGATATTAATTGACCTTTTTATATCTCCATGGAAATATCCTAAAGAAAACAGAGACAATGGGCAAGTTCACACAGCTAGTAAGTGATTAAATAATGTCTGAATTCAAAGCCCTTTTTTTTTGAGACGGAGTTTCACTCTTGTTGCTCAAGCTGAAGTGCAGTGGCACAATCTCAGCTCACTACAACCTCTGCCTCCTGGGTTCAAGCAATTTTCTTGCCTCAGCTTCCTGAGTAGCTGAGATTACAGGTCCACACTACCAAGCCTGGCTAATTTTCTGATTTTTAGTAGAGATGGGGTTTCACCATGTTGGCTAGGCTGGTCTCAAACTCCTGACCTCAGGTGATCCTCCCACTTCGGCCTCTCAAGGAACTGGGATTACAGGCATGAGCTACAGTGCCTGGCCCAAAGCCCTTGTTTTTAACCACTATACAAACTGTTTCCTTTGATATAACTGGGAATGTTGATGAAACCATATGGTCTTTCTAAAAGATATGTATAGGGTCACACGTAGAGTATAGCATGTACTTTCTCATCACCTATCTAATTGAATGCTATGTGCATACAGATACTCTGGTTTGTATATATGTATAATTTGATATTAATATAAAGTTAGGAAATACCTGTAACTGAAAATAATGTCTATGATATGTTTCAAGAAAAGAATAGCTATTAAAATAATAAATGAGCATTTGTGTTTTGAAAAACAAGACTTTACTACCTTAATTAAGGACTTCCTTGAATGCAGATGTCCCTATTTTAAAGTTTTAACTGAGCCTAAATTGCTATTGTGACATGCAATAGATAGATAGATAATGTTTATGGAAATGTAATCATCTGATCAGAATTCAAATGTTCACATTTCATGAAGGCATTCAATTGTATAAATAGAATTCCCTAAGGCCATGTGGGCATAGTTTGAGATTTAGCCATAATAGAAATGTTTTCAATTTGTGTATGATAAAGCTTCCATTTTTTACATTTATTTGTATTCTCCATATTAAAGAAGAGAACAGGAAAAACACTCAAGGCAGGAAAATGAATTTACTAATTTTTTCTATCTAGAAATTTCTCAAGTCAAGGCCTCTAGGAAATGTATTTCACTTTGGGCCATTGGAAATGACAATTAAGATAGAACTACAAATCTGACACTCAGACCTGAGACCTAAGGTGATGTTACCATGAGCATCCAGCATTGAATAACTGTGTCTGTCAGGTGGGCCTATGATGGAGTGTGGAAATGGCACACTCCTCAATGTGGCACCTTCGTCTCCGGAGGGACGTGATTCAGCTGCCATAACTAGTGAACAGATTGGATAAGAGAGATCTCAAGACTTCATTTTGATCAAGAAATAGATACACAGACTGGTAGCATATGGCTGTCCTGCTTTGAGTGCAGTCTCAAACAGCAGGGTTGCGATACCATGGATACCACACCTCTTGCCCATTTTATTTGTTTGCCTAAGGAGGAGGCAAATAGTATTTGCACTATGGCTTTGGCACATGAGTCCATCATGTTTAAATAATGGGGAGAATGGCATGCCATGTGCTAAAGAATAGTATAAACTCTCTGAAAGGAAAAAGAAGGAAGCTCCTGCAAGTATCCAGAACTGCAGAAGTGATCTCTATACATTCTCTATGTCAATACAGTCAGAATTTCCTTGCTGTCTTATTTTCAAGTTCAGGTTCTGGAAGTTCATCTTTGTAAAAACACTTGCCTAAGGCTGAGACCACAGCAACTGTGCCCCTTGATGTGATCCTTGACATATTTGGCATTTTTTGTGTGTGTGAAAGGAAACATTTCAAATGCTGGAATCTAGTAAATCTTGTGTGTTCTGGGACAGAAGAGCAGTGCTGAGAGCAGAGAGCCAGGATGCTCTAGAGAAGAGGCCTAACAGGAAAGATCATTTCTTCCAATAAAAGGATTGTCCTTATTCCTCATTCTCCTTGGGGAAGACTTTTGGCCTTTGCCACAGCCAAGGTTTTGGGCTGACAGACGCTGGTCACTACAGGAAAGCTCTCTGACGTAGGGCAAACGCAGGCCAAGGGAAGAGGCAAGAGGGCAATAAGGAAGGATCCTAAAGAAATAAGGAAGTAATGGAGGAGGGGAAGAGTGGGATCCTGTGTAGGAGAGAATGTGTACAAATTAGGTCATTTTAATAAATACATATCAAAAGGGACAAAGAGTTAAAAATGAAGGGGAAGGGAAGAGATGTATCTCATCTAGTCTAAGACATCTTATCCTTGTATATTAAGCCTACTGCCCAACTGAAGAATCACAGAAGTGTCTGGCAAAGAGTTGATGCAGGCCAGAGTGAAGCTTCACTATTAGAGTGAGAACTGCTTGGAAATAGTAATTATTAGCATATGCCCAAGTTTAAGAGGGAAAAAAACAGCGGAGATTACTCAAGTGATTTTCTGCAGTTTTGCTCATAGTAAAGCACATTGCAAAAAACTTAAAGAGAATACATTAGCATTGAATTCTTTTTTAAGGAATCTTCAGGGGTTATAGAATTTTGGTAAAGGCAGTCTGGCTATTAAGAAATGAAAGATTCGAAGCACATGAAGTCTGATGTCAGAAAAAGTTAGAGGAAAAGCTTATATGTAAGAGCCCACCTGCTTATTGCAAAAACCAATCTTTGACCAGAGTAACAGAAAAAAAAGCTGAACTTGCAGTCTGAAGAAAACCTGTCTACTCTCAATTCTAGGACTTGCTGACTATGGCAAATATTTTAGTTTCTCTTGAGACTCTTTCTTTATCTGTACCTGTAAATGGTGTCATGAATTTTCTTTTGTAAATGGAAAACAAATGTACATTTTATTTTATGTATACATAATATTTAATATATATTTAATTGTGCATTATCTGAAAATTCCCTTAGCTAGTTTTGATTTTATTGTCAGATCTAAAATGAAGAAATAGAGAATTCACTTGCTAAAAGTGGTGCCTAAAATCATACGATATGTATTAAATCTTGCCACTCTAGTATTTGGTATTTTTTATCAATTTTTAAAATTATTATTTATTTCTTATCAATTTTTCTCTTTTTTTACTTTTTAATCACTGTCGCTATCTCAGAGAGCATTCTATTTGCCTTTATCTTATTGACAACCACAGTGAAGTATGGGTCCTTCTAAATTTATATTTTAGAAATGAAATTGACTAAATTTTGTTGGGCTTCCAAAAGTACACCTCTAGGATGGTAGAGAAGCTGGAAACCAATCATGTTCAGAACAACAAAATGATCAGGGAATGTTGAAGCTGAAGAAGAGGATTCTCAGAGGGAGATGTGAGAGTTTCATCAAACAAGATGGCATCATATACAGAAAGGATTTGGTTTATTTGTTGTTGCTTCAGTTAATAGAACTGAGTAGATTTGGGCTTAATTTGGGGGAAGGATTTCTGTTTCTTGTGTAATGATTAGGCAAGAGTGGTGGAAAGAGCACAGAATTGTTGTTAGACATTGCTAAATTCAAATTTGAGTCCTGGAGTCTTAGATTTCCCAACTGTAATATGAAACTAATTGTTGCATCATAGAAGCAGTAAGTGGTAAAACTATTAATTTTGATTAATTTTGATTAGAATTGTTTACTCCTTAAAGTCTAAAAAACAAATATAAATATATAACTAACAAGGAAATAAAGAAGAAAGGAGAAATAAAATTCTGATTAATCTAAATTAAGACAAGAAATGAGAGAAAAAAGAAATAAGAAGGTAGGAAATATAGAAAAAATAATAAGATTGTAGATCTAAACTGAAATATATTACTAATCATACTAGGTCTTAGTGCACTAAATATTCCAACTAAAAAACACATGTCAAACTGGATATACACCTTATGTATGAAGATACTGAAAGGTCAAAATTAAAAGAACAAATAAACCATACAAAAAAATAAAGCTAGTGTAGCTATATAGCAGATCGTCTAATAATGTTATTTCATTTCAACGTCATTTCGTTATAATATTGATGAGAAAAAAAAATATCAATTCCCACAGGAGGCCCTGTGTGTGTGCAGTTTCTACATTCTCCCCATACTTACATACGTTTTCTACAGGTTTTCCAGCTTTCTCCCACATCCCAAAGATGTGCACATTCAGTGAATTGTCCTATCTACATGGTTGCCATCTGAGTTAGTGTGGGTATGTGTGTGATTGTGCCCTGCAATGGGATAGTACCTGGTCCGGGGCTAGTTCTGGCCTTGTGTCCTAGCCTTCTAGGATAAGCTTCTAGCCAGCTGCAGGTCTGAACTAGAATAAGCAGGTTGGAGAATGAATGAATGAATGAATGCATACAATGATTGTCAAATAAAAATTTATAAAGTCTAGGATAATCATATAAGTGCATGACAATAACTGATGTGATATGAAAGTGCTCAACAAGATTGGCAGATTTGTGATGTTAGTTTTTGAACGGCATGATGCTAGAGGTGCTTTTTACAATTTTCACTTTGCAAACATTTATTTCTTGATTTAACCCATTACCACTACCACTGTCATCATTCACAGATTCACCAAAAATGGGGTAAATGACAATCTTACTTGTTTTTATTAATCTATATTAAATGTATGTATAACTCACGTTTATTTCAGTGTTTGATATTAGAAGTGTTTGGGATCTTTATGTAGAACTCTGATAATTTTCTGGCCAGAAATATATTGTAGAGATGCAGCTCTTGTTTGTATCAATTAGCCAGTGGTAAAATTGGTTTCATTGTATGTTGTTTTGCTCAGAGTCACAGTTTCCAAGAATCATTCAGTGATGTTAAGTGAGGACTTACTGTACTGGTATAAGATAACTTATATAAAACGTAGATAATTTCTTTAAGACAGGAAGCATTAGGAAGTGCACCTAATAAATAGCAAAAATTGGCAGAAAAATTCACAAAGTGGGAGACTTTAACATATTTGTTTTAATACCTAATAAAACAGACAAAAACTCAGTAGGAATAGAGAAAACCCACCTTAGCTAGTTGAAATAACATAAATACTACATGCAACAACTGCATAGCACACCCTTTCATATGACTACTTGTATAGTCATTTAAAAAATCAACAAACTTCAAAGGATTGCCCTCTACCAAGAATGAAATTAAACTAAAAATCAATAACAGAAGCAACACTAGAAAATTCCCAAACTTAAGAAAATTAAGCAGCAGACTTTTAAATAACCCCTAGGTCAAATAAGAAATTGCAGTGAAAATTAGGAAATATTTTGGACTTAATGATAATGAAATTACTGTGTTTTAAAACTCAGAAAAAATATTGCTCTATAATTACATTGCCTATACTTGAGGAAATGAGGGAAAAAATAATGGAAATTAAACTTAAAAGTGTATTTTGTGTGTTAATAAGTTGTGTTAAAATAACGTGTATGTGTGTGAGTGTGCAATATTTTGGAGACTGAGCTGCTAGCATGCCACGGATATAGTGTCCTATTTACATAACTCAATGTAAACCTCTCTGGCTCCCCCAAGTCATAGAGTATCAAAGCAAGAAGAGAACTTAAAGGCAAGTCACTCTTGCCTCCTCCTTATATTAATGGGAAAATAAAAATCCTGAGAGTCAAGGGGCTCACCTAAAGTTACACAGCTCTTTAGAGAGAACAATCCCACAAGAGCGTAATATCTGAGAAAAGACTAAGATCTCACAAAGAGACTACCCAGTGCAAAGTGATTCCAAACTAAAAGGTCAACCTTCTAACACTGGAAGACTATAAATTATTCTACAACTTATTATGAGGCAAAAATAATCTAATAAGCTTCATGATGTTCTAGTCTATATATAGGATCAATAAATTGCGATTCTAGTTCATTTTAAGCTGCCTTGCATTTATTTCTTCTAGCCAAGGTTTGCAAGAGTTTAATTTAAAATCTGTTTAAAGGCAATAAGTCGGATACAGCTATTATAATCCCATAGAAGAACATTTTAAGAATGCAATTCTCTGAATGCATATCAGAAATTTATAAACTCCCCATCAGAAATGGTGAAGGTTTCTGATAATTAAAAACAACTTTGTTTAACTCTTTAGGACTTAAGGGGAATATGTGAATGGTGTTGTATGGGGAAATTAGAAGAGATAAACTGATTTCCATGATGTGTTTGCTACATTTTGGCACATATAATCTACACTACATTATTAAAATACTCCTGTAAGATTAAGAAATGAAAGTATTCTAGGTGGAAAAGCCAAGAGAGTTAATGCAGGCTCATACTGAGAGAAAGAAAAGATTAAGTGTTCCCCCCTTATTTTGGCCATTGGAGACCTTAGCAGAGACTTTATGGTGAAAGATGACATAGTGTGGGCTGGATATTTATTACAGAGCTGTGTAGCCACCATTGTCTTCACCACACTGAGATTTTCCAGGCTGTTCACCACTGCTGAGAGGAAGTGGCATCACATGACTTTCAATCCCACATTGATCTAGACAGACAGGCAACTGCCATGATTTATTTCCACATCCATATCTGATTTACATGGTAATGTGGAAGACATCTGTTACTTTCATTTGTTGGAGGTTAAAACTACTTCCTATTATATAGATTAACTATATGACGAAACATATTATAGCCTGAAGCTGGTGTTAACATAGCCATAGTTAATAAGTTGTGTTAAAATTATATTAAAGGGAGGCATCATTAAGTGTTAAGAGTCTGGGGTAACATCTGGACTCTACTACTTATAACCTGAGTGACCTTGGGCAAAATTCAGCTTCTTCCTCTATTGGAAGGGATGATAAAATAATCTCTCCTTTATAGGACTGTTGTAAAGATTCAGTGAGTTAATATGTATCATGCACCCTTAGAACAGAGCCTGACATATTGTAAGTTCTCAGCAGATGTTATTAGCACCATATTTTATATAGTGATATTAATAAAGGGAATGACTTACAAAACAAAGTGAATTCTAGTCAAAAGGTGGGACTTTAAATATTTTTCAAAAAATCACACATACATCCTATTTTAAGAATTGATGTTTCTTTTTTATTTTTAATTTTTTTCATCATTTATGGCAAGAGACATTTCTTTATTGGCCAAAAATTAGTAAAGTGTGTTTGAAATGAACACCTCCCCTCTCACACCTTTAATCACTTACCATCTCCCTAGAAAATTCACATACTTGAATTATGCTAAAAAAACAAAATAGAAGAAAAATGAGAGAACAACTTAGCATTTAGGGATGTAGAGACAATGAGATGAAACATCTAAGTTAAGGCAGCAAACATAACTGAGAAGTATGACATGAGATATTTGATACACCTGGTGTAACATAATCAGTTATAACCTGGGCAGTGCACCACATTTCTGATCACAGATATCCCTAGGGAGTTTAGTGTGTGTTTTAAAATAAGTGCATTCCTTCCATTGGTCCCTCTCTCTCTGTGTGTCTCTCTCTAATAATACATGTTTATATGTTTGTTTCAAAAGTGTCTCCTTTAAAATAAGGCATTTAAAAAGTCAAGTTATATATTGTGGTAATTTATTACTAAAAATATAATTATCTTTTTATTTAGGACTAGAGAAGCTTGCACAAAAAGGAAAATCATTGTCACCTTTAGCAAGTATAACTGGAATATCACTATTTTTGATTATATCCATGTGTCTTATCTTCCTATGGAAAAAATATCAACCCTACAAAGGTAGGTTAAAATTATTTTAAAAAAAGTTTTTTTGAAGCTGTATATATGTTTACTAAGAAATACCTTACCATTTTTCTTCTCTCTTGATTTTAGTTATAAAACAGAAACTAGAAGGCAGGTAATGCATCTGTTTCTATGAAAACAGTTTTTTCCTTACAGGCTTTTTCCTTAATTATTATCCCTGACAAAAATACCTATTTTGTCTTTTCAGGCCAGAAACAGAATACAGGAAAGCGCAAACATTTTCAGGTAATGGCCAGGCCAGAAAGGGCTATTATCAGGTTTAATGCATATTAATTAATATTGTTTATATTATTATAGATTATTAATGTAATATAATTAATATAAGCTAAAATTAATATAACATTAGCAGTCCCTTACCTTTGGGTTCATGCCTTCACTTTACAAAATGCTATCCTTTGCATTGGTTTTATGTAAGTCACACAAGTCCATAATATCAGCCTGGAAGGCACTCTTTCGAATTTTAGTATATGTACTGCCGAAGCAAGCAGTGGAAGGCACTCTGAACTCCATTTTACAGGCAAGAAGACTAATGATCAAGAAGATGAAGTCACTTGCCCACAGTCAGTAAGATCAGTGAAGTTAGTTCTGCTAATCCATTGATCCTACTATTATTATTATTTTGAAAATTCCAAAGAGTTCTATCACTTTGTTAATTCCTAAGGTAGGTTTCATGCTGGCAGCTCCATCTCAAAGAGAAGAGGAAAGGAGGGTCTGGCAGAGGTCAGGGTAGCGTCTTTGTCCGCATTGTAACCCTCATTACCATCAATACTGACTGTACTAAGTTAACAACAGAGTTTTTGCTCAGGCCACAGAGTCACAGGGAGCCAAGTTTCAGTTTTATATATGCCACTTTCCCCTCATATCACCTCAGGAAAAGTATTTTTCTTGACCACAACTTCCTCTTCTCTATAATAGAGATAAAAACTTCCCACTAAAGGTTGCTATGAGAATTAAATAAAATGATATAGGTGGAGTGCCTGATATGAAGCCTGAATGTTTAATAAATGTGGGCCTTCTTCCTCTTTTCTAGCCCTTCCTGACTTATAAATGACAGAATGCCAGAGCTGGCAAGGGCCCCAGAGACCATCTAGTTCCTTCTAACCACCTCCACCCCCATCATTCTATAGATGATAGTTTATGTGGATTGATATTGTAATGTACTTTTTCTGTATGGGAAGCTACAGTTAGTTACTTATTCTTTTTAGTTCTGGTGGTCTCTGTTAGATCTAATAGGGTGCAGTTGATATTATGGGTGAATCAAGAGTAGCTGTGACCTTCAGGCTGAATGAAGCCCTGGTGATCATGAGTCTCTGGTAACTGAGAGTTACAAAGGCCAAGCTTGCCCACATGTGTGTATTTAAAGATGTAACAGGCTATTCTCATGTCTGGCTTTAAGAATCATTGTTCCAATTCAATTTCGATTCTCAGCTTCAGAAAGAGTGATTTCCAACACTGCTGAATGGCAATATGACTATAGGGATTAGGAAATGTTAAATTCATTTTGTACCTATACCATTTAAAGAAGGTAATAAAGATAAGTTTTACAAAGGTTTTAAAAAACAACGACAGCAAACCAAGGCATTTGATTTTTAAGTAGCATTTGTTTTACATTTCAGGCCATGAAGATGCTCTGGATGACTTCGGAATATATGAATTTGTTGCTTTTCCAGATGCTTCTGGTGTTTCCAGGGTTGGTTTTCCTAGTGGCTGATTAACCAAGAAGTAGAATTCTGCTTCACCAGAGGTGTAAGCAGCATTTGTTTAAGCACTGGGCAGTGTGGTCAAGTGGCTACATTATTCATTACTGCATTAAGCAGTGTTGACTTACTCCATAATGTATGGCATTGCCAGATCTGGGGAGCTAAAGCATCTTTCTTTGCCTTTATAAGTAAAGCTAACACAAATAAGGAAGTTATGCTAATTCATAAATAGTCTTTACCTGGTAATCACAGTGAAGAGAGAACTAACTAGATTGAAAGTCAGGAGAACTGAATAAGTAGGGAGGTGTTGGTGGCTCACATCTGTAATAGGGCTTTGAGAGGCCAAGATGGAAGGATTGCTTGAGCCCAGGAGTTTGAGATCAGCCTGAGCAGAGACCCTATCCCTACAAATATTTTTAAATTAGCCAAGCGTGGTTTTGCATACCTCTGGTCCCAGCTTTTTGGGAGACCAAGGCAGGAGGATCACCTGAGCCCAGGAGTTCAAAGCCACAGTTAGCCGTGATCACACTACCACATGCCAGCCTGGGCAATAGAGCAAGACCCTGTCTCAAATAAATACATAAATTAATTAAAGATAATTGAATAAACAGAGGATCAGGAGACTCTGATTTAAGTCATTCTGCATCACTTGGGTGACTGCAATCCATCACTTTACTGAACTCTCTCTGTTCCTCAGTTTCCCCTTTATTGCCCCCCATATCTTTTGACAACATTGCAAAGACAATTGATCACACCCTTGAAGAAACCTCATGCTCTTCAGAAGGAAGTTGCCATATAGACCCAAAATATGCATATGCAGGTATACATCTTTATTATCGCCTTGAGGGTACATGAGATGTCAAGGGAGCTTTCACATAGTTGAAGTCATTTCAGTCCGGAAAACAAAACAAAAAAAAAACATCTTTTAAAGCAATCAATTTTGTTTAACAGACATGCAGAATGTTTCTCTGAGCTAACCAGCTTATTAACACTTTTATAGATTTGTATAAAACCAAGATTTCCTCTGCTTCCTTATTCCGCTATGAGAGTCCATTTAAGGAAGGGCACCATAAAACAGATTACTTGCTTCTAGGCATTCTCATTTCCATTTGTTAAAAGGACTATTTGCCATTAGGGAATGGTAACTTCTCTTGTTCAGAGGATTCTATCAATGTATAAGTTTCATCCAGTAAGTTTCCTGGCCACAGACTTTATTTGAGAAACGTCATGTGAGTAATGGAGAGGGACCGATTGGATTTCATCCTCCCTAAGGGTGAGTCAGTAACAGTCACAGATGAAGGGGAGAACTGCCCTGCAAAGGCTTTCCAATACCCTATTCAATCTCAGGCAGGATTAGCTCACCCTTCATTTCCACAACCAAAAGACAACAACAAATATTTGATGGATCAGTTATTTCAAACAGCTTCTCACGATGGCAAAAAGCACACCTCTAAGGTGTGGCTTCAAACTGGAGAGCAGGAAACTGAAGAGCTAAGTCTTATAAGTGAACTTTTGAATAAGGAGTTTTAGTTTCTTTATTTAAAACAATGCACACTTTTTATTCCTAGGAAATTCAGTGGAAAGGAGTGAGGTTTATGTAAGAAATTTTAAATCTTACCATGTGATTAATCACTGCTCAGTTTTGGAGTTTTACCGGGAGGACCTCAATTGGCTCAAAATACTACAGTCCTGAAGAACTCGAAGCAGAGAAATAGGGGTATTAATTATATAACAGAAGCCCTGCTTATTTCTGTTGGAAACAGAATAACTTGATTTGGAGCCATGCCCATCTTCAAAGCTGAACACTCCTAAGGAAATCTGCTGAGGTTCTTAATTGGCCATGGCAGGTGCTTTGGGGCAGAAGTGAGAAATCAAGACCAACAACCAAAGGAGGAGGATTAGGACAGGGACAAGAGGAGGAGGATCTGCATGAGAAACCAGAATGGCAGATATGTGGGAAGATAGAACCAAATGCGATGGCCTTTAGAAGAAAAGGAAAGGTGATCATAAAACCAAGATCTCAAAACTGAAGTTGAGAAGGGAAATAAATTAAATTATTAACTTTTTGAGTTTTCAAAAATCAAAATAAGCTAGGTGCCATGGTGTGCACCTGTAGTCCCAGCTGTTCAGGAAGCTGAGATAGGAGGATCACTTCAACCCAGGAGTTCAAGACCAACCTGAGTAACATGGCAAGACCCTGTCACAAAAAAAGATAAGCAAAATAATCTCTTGGCATATTGTATGGTATGTGCACAAATGGATTGCTTTTTTCTCTACCCATTGCACATTTCACTGTACATTTAGCACCTCTTTCAGGAGTTAGACAAAAAGCAATTCCATAAAGTGAGCAAGTTTATTATTTAACAGCTCTATATTAGGTTAGGTGAGTACGTTGGTAATCATCGATAGATTGCTTTTACCATAGCCTCTGAGTACCTTCATACCAAAAAATATCAAGAGCTGATCTCAAGGATAGGTTCTAAACCAAAATTTTCTTGACGCAAAAATGATAGGGCAAAGCACATCTCCTAAGGCTTCATATGAGACCTTTAGCAAGTGGAATGGAAATTAGTGGTTTCTAGAAAAACAAAAAGCTAAGAAGTTCCAAGCAGGTCAAATTAGCATGAGACAGTGAACTCTTCCATCAAGAGCAAAGAGCCCTCGAGGTGGAACTGTATAAATACAAAGGACTGAAAGTAGACAGAAGTAGGATTAAAATAGGAAGCATTTGGGATGGGGAGGAAAAACTAGACTTTGGCTAAATAATTGGGAGAGAATGTTTACAGGAAGAAGGAAGTTATAAAACATAAGGAATGGGAATTAATAAAACACAAATACCAGTTTCAATAAAAATACCTGTTGATTTTTACCAGCCATAAATACACTATTCTTTCCACATTCATCCAAGCATTTACTTTTTTCAGTCTATTACTACATTTAAACCAAAGCATTTTGCTTTGAGTGTTCCATATTCCTTGGTACTGTCTTTACTTATTTGCAATATGATGTGTGATTTGGGCTGTATATTGCTCTTTCTTTTAAGCCACCCTTGTGCACATAATTGGCAAATAGTGTCAAAAAGGTAACTGAGGTATAGAAAAGATAATAATATATGCTCTCTAATTCTAAGATGTCCTGATATCTTCTCTTTTGCTATTTTTTTTCTTTCTATGATATTTCCTTTACAGTACTGCCAGCTTTCTTCTTAAATGAAGAAAAAAGCCATAGCTTTCTCAAGCTATCCTTCTTCTGACCTTATAGCTATGCTGCTGCACAAACTGCCATAGGGTAAGTGCAGAAAAGTGTAGCAAGGAAGAAGTCAACCTTCTAAGGAAGATAAATAGTCGTAATTCTCTAACCATCACTACTGCCAGTTGTTTTCAACTATGCAGCGTAGTGGAAAAACTATTTACTAGTCTTGAGCTAATTTTTTTTAATGTGTCACATTTTCTAGATGCCAAGTAGGTCTGTTCCAGCCTCTGATGGTGTATCAGGGCAAGATTTACACAGTACAATTTATGAAGTTATTCAGCACATCCCTGCCCAGCAGCAAGACCATCCAGAGTAAGTATAACTCTGCATTTGATGGTGCTATGGAGAGGCTAAGCATTTAGCCTCTGCTCTCCCCAGAATTGATTGAAAGGCACAGAAGAAAAATACAAAACAAGATATAATGCTTCTGTGCATTTGAACATACTTCCCTACCTGAAAGTAATTTTGAGAAACAAAACAGGGAAACACACAAATATCTTCTCGGTCCATGTACTTGGGCCAGTGGACTAGATTCAGAACTCTGGAATCAACTGTCTCTTGTGTACATTTCTTTCTCACAATATTTCCCCAAGGAATCCACATCTGGGTATGAAAGGAATGTTCAGGCCAATTTTGTAGCCATCTTAATGATTACTTAATGATTTTCCAGTAGCTATGGTAGTTTTAGAGCCATGATGATCTGTCACTAGAAATAGGACCAGTAAAATATAAGCCTGCAGAAGGTCCTCAGCACAGTCAGCATCCAATGCCCATCCTCTTATTCAAAGTAGCCTATTCTCAAGTGAGTGGAACCCCAGTGAGGACTGGCCTCTTAGCCAGGGAGGACAAAACCTGTGCTAAGGACAAAGCTGGGAACCTATTTATCCAGTTAAGCTCAAGGCTGCCACTAAGAAGTCTCCCTCTCCTTCCTGCCATGGAGAAACTAAGCCTACAATCTTTTGAAATAATAAAATGAACTTCTCTTTTTTTTGCGGGCTGTAGCTGCCTGAAGGCATAACTGCCACAGATCATCTTCCATCATTTCTTTGTCATTTATTGACTTTGAAAAGAACATCAATAACCACTTACAGAAACTTCCCCTCTGGCAAAAGAAACAGTTCCAGCAAAGTAATTCATGCACACTTCTGGGTAAATATCAAAAATAACAGCAAGGAGTACAAATGCATGGGAAATCATCTTATGGGGAAGAAACCTAGTCCTGGGGGGGACTGTGCGTCATTTAAGGACTAAATAAGTGGCAAGATACTTCAGAGAACTTCATCAGATAAAATTTACCTAGAGTCACATAAATTAGGAACAGGCTCTGATGGAGGTAGGAACTTATAGTTTGAAAAAAAAAAAGTAAAGCATTATATTATCAATCTAGTAGAACACAAGAATAGGATATTATTACATAATATTTTAAGAATAAAAACACTCTAAAATGATACCTAATTCTCTTTATTGTCTATAATAGAAAACTAGGGGAAATTTGTTTGTTGTTAAATATAAGGCGTTGAAGGAATTTTGAGATTAAGTCTGCTTTCTAAGATTTAATCTAATTAAAATTTGTATCCTATTTAAATTCATTTATCTATATATCCTTTCTTCTAACTATCAGTTTTTCACATTAGAATGCAAACAGACCAAATGACAACTTGGAGTTTATCTTTTAAGGTTCTCAAGAATGAAATAAATTTTAAGTCAAAATTGTGAATTTGACAGCTACAATTTCAGAACACAAAATAAAGTGATTGGGTTGTTTTGCATGTCAAAAAATTGATTTTCAAAAAAAACACCCTTTGAAACTAGATGACTTTTAGCACTAGCAAAATCTTTTGATTTTCTTAAGAATATAAAAGTTTACTTCATAAATAAGATTTGAGAATTGAAAACAAAGCAGAAATGCTCTTTATCAAGCATATGAAAAAAGTATTGAAAACTACTGCTGTTAGCACATGCTCCTCCGAAAGGCAGTCACCCTCAAGACCCCGGCTCATGCTACCAGCACAATCTGAGTAACATCTCCAACACCCACAGCCTCTCTCTTCTCACCTTCTTTCCCATTTTCTCAGTCTTTTTTTGTGTTTGTTAGTTTCTCTGTGTACGTCTTTGTCTTCCAGTGGCTCTCTCTTCCTTTACCTTCTTCTTTGAATCCCTCCTTTATCGAGTCTAACGTTCTCTTTTCTTCTCTTTCTCTATAATTGTCTCCCTTATCCGTAATATTCTTCCTAAAATTTTCCTCCTTTGTCTGTCTTCCACCTTTATCTAAATAGGGAGTCAATATTTTTAAAAGTATTATTTTATTTGCATTCAGATTTATGTTACCTATTCTAAATTGTTTAAATAAATAAGTGAAATGCTTCCTTTTTCTTTATCGGAAACTATTTTGTACTGATTTTACTTATAATTAATTCACAAACATTTCCAGGACATTTACTATGTGGTAGGGCAAGAGATTAAATAAGACTCCATCTTTTCAAGATTTCATAGTTCAGTGGGCTGCTGTTTACTTTTTTTAACTAAAGATTAGTGATTCTTAGTAAAATAAACATTTCTCAGTAGAATAAATGCCACCTATAGATGCAGAGAGCATTTTTCTTTCCTGATTACCTATGGTTTTATTCTCCTCTAGGCCCAATTAGATTCAAAGATCAACTTCATGAATAATGCATTATTATAGGTGGTTGGTGAATCTCTCCCATCTCTTTTTCCCGACATGAATGTGCCAGCTCTGTGGAAAGAATTCTGATTTCACTGCTTTCTTTTATTTGGCAGTTACTTCTGAGTAGGAAAGACAGCCAAACAATTTTATTCTTTGGCTCTTAGACTGTTCTGTTATTTCCTTTACTTCATATGTCTATTACCTAATTGGACTGCTGTTTAACCAATTCGTAAATTGGTCTGTGTTCATATTCTAGTACTAAGACCAATTATTTATTTATTGAACTTATGGCTGGATGTATTTCAATGTTGTCTATTGACCTCATTAAATGCTCTTGTTAGGGTTTATATTGAACACAAGACTTATGTTAGTATATTGAAAACACGATATTCAAGTTGAGTAAACCTTTAGTTTCAAAAGGAAATTATCTATAAAATTTAATAATTGCTTACTCTCACATTTGTTCGTTGATAAATGTAATTTTCTTGAGCTAGCTCAAGACATTCATCTAATTTGTAGCCCTGGAAAGGAATAAAATAACTCAAGGTTTGTTTACCTGCAGACCTGAAAAATCTATAGAATTGTTTACATATTTTGTTGTCTCTTCACTAGGTGAACTTTCATGGGCTAACCAGTATATTGGAGTGAAATTCTGAAGAAACATTTTAAGGAAAAACACTGGGAAAGTATATTCATCCAGAATCAGTGAAGAAACCAAGACCAACACCTCTTACTCATTATTTCTTTACATGCAGAATAGAGGCATTTATGCAAATTGAACTGCAGGTTTTTCAGCATATTCACAATGTCTTGTGTAAAAGAAAAACATGTTGGGGAAATATTCCTTAGCGGAAAGTCTTTCTCATGCTGATGGAATTAAGACAGTGAGTGGGGTTTCCTCATTCCTTTTATATGAAATATCTCTGCAAAGCTCAATTAGTTTACTTTATACTTTCACTATCATCAACACAGAGACTAACTGTCTCTCCTCCAAATGTGGAAATTTTACATTGGTAAATTTTTCAGCAGACTTTGTTTTGTTACATTTTCATTACTGTTAAGAATGCTAAATTTATGTTTGAATTTTATGTCCAAATTTCTATCTTGTTATATGTGCTACAAAATAATAAGGATGGTTGTCACAAAAACAAAACTATGCCTTCTCTTTTTTTTTTAAATCACCTGTGGTATTTTTGAGAAGACTTGTAAACACTTAAGGAAATGACTATTAAAGTCTTATTTTTATTTTTGTTCAAGGAAACATGTATTCAAATAAATTATTCTGCTTTTGCTTTTATATACTTAATTCTTTGTCTCATATAGTAAAAACATCACATAAAAATCAGATTGTAGACTTTGGTTTTTTCATCCTTATTTCCCAATGTGCAATAAAATCTAGATTATAGGGAATTATTAAAATAAAGATCTTGCTCTCTCATGGCCTATTATTTTAAATAGTAGAAAAGAAATCTTAAAAATAGAATTTCTTTTTTAAAAGTTTCAAGCAAACCACTGTAGGTACATTGCCCCTCCTGTATTTTCACAGAAGCACATGGTGAAAAGAAGATTAAGACTTTAGTCCCATGACTCCTTTCTGGTCTTCTCTCTCTATTACCCTTATATATTTTCCTGTTGGAAAAGTTCATCCGTTCTATCAAAAGTATTTTCTTCTAAATTTAGTAAAAAAAAAAAAAACAACAACAACAAAAAAAAACTACTGTATTTGATTAGAAAAGAAATTCCTGCCCCTTGTAAAAATATATGTGTACTTCGAAATGCATAAGACTCACCATAAAACAATTAAAATCACTTATAATCCTACCCCTCTGAAATAACCTGTTAGCATTTCCCCAGATTAGTTATGTACATATTTATTCATACCCTTTCCATTTCCAGAAAAGATTCATGGTACCTCATATAAATGCATAAAATCACAAGATAAAATATACCCAAAAAATAAAGTTGATAAGGAAAACAGGATGAAGGAACAATGAGAGGCAAAGCAAAAGCAGAAGGAGATTAAGAACCAGTGTGATGAAGTCACCTTCATCAGTAGGTACTGTTTCACACTGCCAAGATCATGTGCCATATACAGGTATATATCTAAGGGAGGGTTTCTAAGCTGAATGCAATTTGTAAGTAGCAGAGCCAGAAGAAAGTAAGTCAGCTATCCACCCCAGCTCCATTCTTCTCTCCCCTCCTTTCTCAGTCTTATGCCCCCTCCTTCCTTGGGAGTGTTCTCTTTGCTGATGCATCTCTTATTTGGTGGGCAGACACTAACTACAGTGAACTGCAGCTACATCACTGTCTTCCCCTTCCTAAACCCAACCCTGAAACACTTTAATCCACAAACAACCGTCAACAGCTCTGTCCTGGAAAGATAATAACACATTCACATGACTCACAAATCAAAACCCTATTTTTAAAGAAACCCATGCTCTGAAGTAACTGTGTTTGATAGTTTTAGGTTTTGGTATGGCTATTTTGTGTATACCTCCAAAGTTTCTCACCCCAAACCGAAGAAAATACAAATATATATTCTTATTTTTTCAAACTCACTTTCAATTACTTGTAATTCCTCTCATTTCTCTATCTATCTCACACACACAAAAATACACAGACTCCCTTAGCGCATGGTTCCACTCAAAGCAGCAAGGAATTGCTGTAAGCAGAAATGTGAAAGGATCTAGAATCCAATTAACTTTTGCTGTCATTGGTGTGTAACACTGGATGACTCACTGCTTTTTTAGTAAATGAGGATGAAAGTTTCATAAATTAATCAAGGTTTCCAAGGGAAGTGATGAACCAAAACCCAGATGTTCACCTAATTAACAAATTAATCTTGAAAAGCCAGCCTAAAGTTTTTTCTTCATTACTAAACAGAATCGTAGCTAGTGTTAGTTTTCAACTTTATATTACCACTTCTAACTTGGAATAGAATCAAATTTTTGACGCTTATTATTTTTAAAGAGTATATTCTACTGATAGAATTTTATGCAAAAAATTTAAAAACCTACTACTAAAATACAGTTTTCCTTGGATTTCTGATGTGCACTTCCATGTTAATAAGACAGTTTCAGTTAAACTGCAATATAGTCTCAGACATCAAGGTCCACATGATCCTTCAGTTCCACTAGAGCACATACATGTTCTCAGAATAATAACTTAACATATAGATGTTAAGTTATTATTTTATTATTAACATCATAAAACTATATTTTACTTAAAATTTATTTTTTAAAAGTTCTTATTTGCTGCTTCTACATTGTTATATATAGCCATGTTTAATCCTAAATCATTCTTACATAGTCTTCTAAAGTTTGTGTTCAAATATACATTAATATAGATGTTTTCATTTCACAAAGAGTTGGAAAGCAAAACTATCTTTCTCACTGACATAGAAATCAGACACAGCACTTGGATTTAAGTGTTACTCTCCTTCCCTCTCATCTCCTAGATACACTGTTTATTGTGATTACCATTTAAGCTTGAAGTTTACTAAACTTTGACATCTATGACTTCTTTTGATCTTCACAAGAACCCTGTGAGAGGGAACCCGTATGCCCACTTTACAAATGGAGAAACCAAGACTCTGGGAGTTGAACTTCCTAAAGTCACCAAACCAATGAATGGTAGAGCTGATTCTTGAACTACACTTCTGGCTCCAAGTCCAAGGTCTATTCCAATGCACCAGTGATTTTTCTGGGC
This sequence comes from Cacajao melanocephalus, assembly GCA_963573385.1. Classification (NCBI taxonomy): domain Eukaryota; kingdom Metazoa; phylum Chordata; class Mammalia; order Primates; family Pitheciidae; genus Cacajao; species Cacajao melanocephalus. Next base: position 22,840 of record CAUYLG010065020.1, on the reverse strand, counting down.
ATGGCATCCTGGAATGGAACAAACACAAATGTTTCTTGTCAGCCTTACCTTGGGAACTTCATTAATTTCAAGTGTTATTGAGCCCCCAGCAGAGTTTATTTACTTATTTGTTGATTCTTATCCAGAATTTTCTTATCAAGAATTTTCTTATCCAGAATGTTCTTATCAAGAATTTTCTCATTTGAATATGTTCCTAGGGAAGATGAAGCTCAATTGCTTGCCATTAATAGGGCATAAACTGGGAGATTGTTTTCACACTTGTGAAAATCCCCAGCAGAATCCCACCTTAGGTTTATGACAGAGGCTTTCTGAGCCTCTGAGTCTTTGGGGATCAGTCAGTGAGCCTCATACCATTCATCCCAGCACACACACTTTAGAACACAGGCAATACACAGTTTCTGAATTGTACTGATCTGAACTGCCTGCCCTCTTTCTATTTAATAAAGACACCATCTATGGGAGGCAAGTAAATTGCTGTATTTTCAATAACTAAGTTTCTTTGAATTTGTCTCCCAGAGGCACTTAAATAACTTTGGGAGCTATTTTTCCTTTGCAGTTCACTGAGACTCTATCAAAATGCTTTGTCCTTCAGAAACTAGAGAGTCGCAAGAGTAGGATTATATAAAATTTGATTCTCATTATGTGTAAAATAATTAATAGTTTCTGACTCACAGATCACAGATAACTAGACATTTTACAAAGGAGGAAACTGACTCAGACATTCAGGGCCTCAGTTTCCCCATCAAAACATGAAGACGCTGAACTAGGCAACCTCCACCCTGCTTTGATTTTCCCAACAGTGACATTCTCCAAACAGATTAGGACCTCTGTGGTGCTCTCATTACACCTCTATCAAAACCTTTACCATGCTACTATATTTATACTGTGGACCAAGCATGTAAAGAGCTAATTATAATACTGTGTTCTAAATGCAACAGTAGAAGTGTGTAAAAATGCAGAGACACCACTGAAGAAGGAGTGATTATTTCTTTTTGGCAACATCCAATAAGCTTTCTTACAGCATATTCGGCTTTGGTGGGCAAAAGGAACTCACCAATGATAGAGGAAAGGGTATTCCAGCAGGTAACATTAAGTGAGAATTGTAATATATGAGGAACAAGTATGGCAGGTATAGTCATGCAAAACAAGAAACATGTAAATGATCCAGGAGGGCATACTTAGTAAAATTACAAAACATACCCAACACTTGGGAAATTTAAATCTGGTTAGAAATTTCAGTTATAAAAAACTCTTGTTAACTATATTTCATGTGCCATAAGATAGAGGAGAACTTAATATGACTCAGTCTTTATCTTCTAAGAGCTTGTAATCTAGTCAAAGAAAGAGATACAATAAATTTAACAATAATACTAGTAGATAGTAAGTGCAGCGTGGTACACTTGTTAAGAAAGAAGAACACAAAGAGTATTAGGGAAGTTTAGATGAGGGTATCAAATTGAGTCTAGGGAATTCAAAGAAAGCTTCTTGGAGGAAGCTGAGCTGAACCTCAAAGGACAAGGAGGAGTTAGCCAAGTGAAGAAATGTGAGGAAAGCATTTCAGGCAGACAGAACTACCTCCTGGGCAAAGGCATAGAGGCAAGAAACAGCCTGGTCTATGTGAAGAACTGTAAGCAGTGCAGTAATAATAAGAGAATAAGAGAGGGGGCCAGGTGCGGTGGTTCATGCTTGTAATCCCAGCACTTTGGGAGGCGGGCAGATCACAAGGTCAGAAGTTCAAGACCAGCCTGGTCAATATGGTGAAACCCGTCTCTACTAAAAATACAAAAATTAGCTGGGCCTAGTGGTGGACACCTGTAATCCCAGCTACTCAGGAGGCTGAGGCAGGAGAATCACTTGAACTCAGGAGGCAGAAGTTGCAGTGAGCCGAGATCAGGCCACTGTACTCCAGCTTGGGTGACAGAGACTCTGTTCCAAAAAAAAAAAAGAGAGAGAGAGAGAGGGAATGGTCAGGCAAGTACTGATGAGAGAAGAAGCTAGCGTACTGTACTTCCCCATTACACTCATCATGAGGGTAATCACTTGCTTAGTGAGCATCTTCCTTGCTAGACTGTAAGCTCCCAAAGCTAGTGAAGGCAGGGAAGAACATCTGCCTATATTTCCAATGACTATCATATCTCAGCAATCAAGAAATATTTGAGGATAAAATGAATGAACAAGAGTACATGGATAAGGGTCAGATTATGCATGAATGCGAGTGTTCAGTTAAGAAACTTGGATGTATTCTCTAAGTAATGAGACACTGGAGCAGATGAATAATCAGATTTCTGTTTTGGATGGATCACTCTACAGAAACTTAGAAATGGATTTTATAGGACAAGGATGAGACTAGATAAATAATTAGGGAAGATATTACTATTACAAGATGAGGATGAAGTGCTGGATGGACCATAGGGTGGAAGTCAAATTATGTATACATATATTAGAGATAAAACCCAGTTATTGGATGTGGGACATCAAATACAGGTGGGAGTCATAAATAGTGCCTGTGTTTCTGTCCTGAGAACTTGATGGTGCCATTACAACAAGATGGGAAGTGCATGTGAAACAGGTTTAAAAGGGGGGAAATGATGAGTTCAGCACTAGGTAAGGTTATGATTAGTTTAGGATTCCAGACAGAAATGTCCTGCAGTCAGTTGTATATCCAAGAGGGACATTCAAGGAGAAGTCTGGGTTTAAGAAATAAATTTGGACCATATATCATAATGCCTTTCACAGAGAATAATGAAAAACTTGGATTAAAATGGACCTAAAGAATAATTTATCTCAAATGACAGGAAGTCCAAAGTCCAGGTAAGTTCCCAGGATTAGTTAATTTAATGACTCAACAATGTCATCAAGAACCCAAGTTCTTTTCCATCTTCTACTCTGCCCTCATGGTTGCAGGATGGATGTAGCAATTCCAGAAGTCACATAAACACACCTAACCAACCAGAAAATGGAAAAAGCCACTTTTGTTGTGTTATTTCCTTGGGTGTGAGGAAATCTTTCCCAGCAGCCTCTACTAGAATTTCAGTAGAGTTTCCTTGGCCATATATGTTACATGCCCTTTCCTTAAGGAATTATTGACAAGAGCAGTGGGATTACCTTGATTGAAACAATACCTAGAATTTACTTCCCTGGATATGGTAGGGAAGACAACACCTTCAGAAGCATGTGACTAGGTGGAAAAACAATGACTATCTGAATAAAATTGAGTTTTGTATGGAAATGAGAAACAGCTGAAAATGGATGCCAGAAGATGAGATAGAAAGCAAAGAAAGGGGGAAACGCCCTTGGAAACACCAATTTCAGAAGATGCCATCACCATTATGGAGATGCCAGGAAAGGTTAAGAAGCAGCAGTTAAGGAAGCAAAAGTAGAACTTGGAAACTACTTTAAAGGGAAAGATTGAACATGAATTTTATCGTTCCATGTCCATAAACATCTTTCAAAAAAGGGTAGGTGGCCCTATATATTCTGGTTTTAGATCAGGAAGACTCTTGTGTTTGCAATGACCACCTAAAACTATTTTCGTAGGTAGTTCTATTTTAGTGAAATTTTAGTTTAATTAACATATATTTACTATACAATGCAATGAAATTTAATTTTTTTTTAATTTTTTAAAAATAAAGACAGGGTTTCACCATGTTGGTCAGGCTGGTCTTGAACTCCTGACCTCTGGTGATCCACCCGCCTTGGCCTCCAAAGTGCTTGGATTACAGGCGTGAGCCACCACGCCCGGCCAAAATTTAATTTTTAACTTTATGATTTTGCATATTAAGAAATCTACCAACTGCAAATCCTGATTCTTAACTTTAAACAAACCCTTAGTATTAGAAGCTGACCTGCCAGGCAGTCATAATTAGATGCTAGGAGACAAATATATTTGCTTGATTTCATTTGTGTCTAACAACTTCTGACCTTGACCTAGTTTCCCATGCCATGAAAGAAATTGCCCATCATCTTCCCACTGTTCCAACACACACATTTAAAATACATCTATTTCAAATCTTCTGCTTTCAAAAGTGTCCCAGTTTAAACAATAGATTATATCATGACTGTACATGGAAAGCTCTCATTTGTCTCCTTGTCCCTCTGGAATATTCCTGTTTACTCTTCAAGACTGTCCATGTGAGGGAAGGTGTTCTCTTTCCAAGTCCACGAGGGGGCATAGTTTTAAGGGCAAGAATTTCCCAGCGCCATGCCCCACTCCCATCTCTCTCCATCCGGGAAATTTAACGGTTTATGTTTGAATTTTGCAGGCGCGGGAAGAAACTAAGAGTCAGTCACCCCAGCGGAAGTTTAAAGGAACTCCTTTCACTGACCAGAGGAACTTGGGGAGGTGAGAATTTCTCCCAGGATAAATTCCTCCCGCTCTTTCATCTACACCAGATTTCCAGCTCTCTGGAATCCCCTCCCACATGGTGGGAGAGCCCTTTCCCCTCTGGGATTTCCCCCTCTGGAATCCCCTCCATACTCTTTGTGGAAGTCTTTCTTTTCTTCTCTTTTCTCTACCTAAATAAAATCACCTTTCTGCAACACTTCCTGGGTCCGACATTTACTTTTATGAGCCTACAGTGCACCTGCAGTGGTCCCATGGCTTTTTCTTCAAGAGGTTGGAGGCCAAGAACCCACAGCATTCTCTTGGGGGAGCTGCGCCTCACCAGCACTCAAGAAAAAACCCAGTTACCTATGCTGATGTCATATCCACTGTGCAGCCTCCCCAGAAGTGCCCAAGACTCTTTCATGATCCTGTAATGCTGCCTACAAAACCCTGCTGGAGCCCTGGTCACACATCTACTTTCCCCTATTAGGTGGAAGATAAAACAATTCTAAATAAATGAGACATCATTTAGTAACTAGGTTACAAATATAGAAATGATATTAGCAAAGTAGTCCCGTGTATGTAATGTTGATGTGGTAGTGTTGAGGTAAAACCAAACACTATCTGTGCCCAGTCCCAGTTGTCTAATCTGTTATTTGGGAGGACAGGCCCAAATATACTCTAGGATTCCTTTCAGTTCTGTGGCCTATGCTTTTATTAATTTACTATAAATATCTATATCTTCTTGGCAGACAGATATTATAAAGTCCAACTCTTTTCACCAAGCTGTTGCCTTTGCTTAAATAACTGAAGCGAGAAGTAGACATAAAAGAAAGTTTGTTTCCTTTTTTGAGAACTCAGCATGGCACCTCACTTGTACTCTTATCATTCTTATGCAGCACCACTTAGTGTAAGCACTATCAAGTAATTACACACAGTGTAATAGTTGCCAAATACCTACAATGTCAATAAAACATCCAAACTTTTTCCAGTAGTGTTTTATGTTTTCTTGTTTTCAAATCATCTGTTTAAAAAAAAGGAACAAGAAATCTAAATACCTATCAGCTAGGGGCCAGTTAAATACTAGTAAAACTAATAGAGTTAGGACACTGTAGTATCAAAAAAGAATGAGATAAATCTAAATGTAAAAACATGGGGACAAGTCCTGCATATCTTATTAGTCAAAAACCAATATGTCACAGGTCACTTCTTGGTATGATTAACGTGTGATACAATCATATGAATCAATACTAATTCTACGTATTAGTGTATATATAGAAAATATTTAGTAACAATCTCCGGAAAGAAGGAGTAGAGGGTATAGAGGCTTAATTTTTTTACTGTACAGATATTTCTGCTGCTTCATAGATTTTTTACAACAATAAAATAAAGCACAAAAAACGACATAAGGAGAACTTAACATTCTAATCACACATCTTAATTGAAATTAAATTCATGAAAAATTGTTCTGTAATTACTTAGGTATGTACTTATCTCTTTCCTTTCATTTACTCTTATTTTCTGTCTTTCAATTTTCCTTGGCTCTTTCTTCCTGGTTTTCCTTTTATTCTGATTTCATTTCTCCTTGTTGTATTCCGTATTTTCCTCCCTTTAATTTCCTTTTCTCCTTTCTCCTAAACGGAATCCCTGAGAGGTGAAATTCTGGAAGTATAAACAGATGATTTTTGTGTTGGGTGGTGACTCTGATATGGTCCAGGGCTCTCCAAATACAGGAAGCTGAACTGTGTAGTCTGACTACCTGAGAGGAACTGTGGCCAAGATGGAAGGACACCAAGATTCAGAGATTGACTGTAGAAATTTAAAACAAAATTCTATCACTAAAATCCAGAATTTACTTTTTCATAAAAATGCGTAACAATTTGGCTTCAATGCTGTGGCCATTTCACCTGCTGGACTGTAGAAGAAGGAAAAAGAGTGAATACTGGAATAAAGGAGCCTCCATAACTAAGAGAGGACTGGACTAATGTTACCATGGCAACTGCCAGGTTAGTCGGAAGGGTTAGTGAAAGATATAAAGTATTTGGGGAGTCTTGCTACAGCTAAAAGTCTATGTTATTGGAGTGAATTGAAATTGAATTGAATTGAAACACATTGAATTGGAAAGCAAAAGACTAACCTGAGGCAGAGGTTTTTCAATGATTCACTTAATTAATTTATTGTTGCAATTTGGTGTGCAATATATGTCAAACTCTGCCAGACGCTTAAAATATATTCTCCTCTAACCTTCAGAATAATGTTATGATGCATTATCCCTACTGTGTAAATGAAGAAACTGATGTTCAGAGACATTAGGAAACCCCTCCAATGTCATCAACTGATAAGTAAATGTCTGCATCACTCTCCACTCTCTCCCAGACACCTGCAGCAAGGGCTGCTTTGTGGAATCATACTGGAGGTTTCATGAAGCTGTGTGTTTACATATAAAGTTCCTACCTAAAGCCTGCAAGCTCTCTGGAGTTAAACAGTTGCAGAACATCAGCTAATCAATTTGTTCAGTGTTCAGGTAGCTTCCACTTTGCATAAGAATGCTGGGAAAATAATTCTGTTTTTTCAGAATTAATAAGCTAGAATCAAAATGAATATGTCTCTCTCAATACACATTTAATGTATATACATATACATTTATTTATGTCTAGAAACATCTGCATATATATTTATATATTATCAGGCAATGTTTCCATTGCAATAAGATCGACTGCAAACTTCTTTTATCTGCAGAGAGAGAAAGATGAGGTGATATTCTTTACATTACTAGAACGGGGTACCTATAATTTCAATTCCTATCTCTGACACTATGCTGCTCCACAGCAGTAAGACCTTTATTTATACAGAAACAAAAAGGCCCAGATCAAGAAGGGGTGTGTGTGTGTGTGTGTGTGTGTGTGTGTGTGTGTGTGTGTGTATTTTAGCTCTGAAAGGAGGTGTTTGTGTGTGTGTGTGTGTGTATATATATTTTAGCTCTGAAAGAAGGTGTGTGTGTGTGTGTGTGTGTGTGTTTGTGTATTTTAGCTCTGAAAGGAGGTGTTTGTGTGTGTGTGTGTGTGTGTATATATTTTAGCTCTGAAAGAAGGTGTGTGTGTGTGTGTGTGTGTGTGTGTGTGTATTGTGGTTCTGAAAGGTTTCTAAAGCAATGGCTACTTGTTTTAACTAGAGTAAACCAGTTTTAAAAGGCAGACTCGATTCTCATGTCTTCTGAATCTAATGCATTTTTATTGTGAGTGGCAAGCTATAAACATTAGCATTATAAATCTATCTTTGTAAAGCACAAACATGAATGCTCCCATTGCTTCCTTCCCCTTCCTGTCTCCCTACCATAAATAGATAATGACTGAACACATGTTCTACTGTCATAACTGAAGGAGGTTACAGAGGGAAAGCTAAGTTAAGACAGGTAGTCCTAATGCAAGTTTCATCTATACCAGCAGGGGCCATTTGGTCTTCCAAGAAAAGTTGACTTCCTGCAAGCCTGCTTGCTTCTCAGTCATTGGACTATTGAAATCTAGAAATGCTGGGTAAGTAGTCACCAAAGCAACTCCTAAGGACAGATGGTAAAAACAGTGGACAGTGATGACACTCAAAACCATCCCTACCAGAACGTATCAGCTTGATATTAAAAGTCACCGTACAACTTAGCAAGTTAAGTATGTCACATAAATTCATATCCTCAGTTTTACAGTGCTAAGTTTTATGATCAGATCATGAGAGTTCTTTGCCTTTCTGACTTATGACCTATATGTTTCCTTTTTGAAAAAAAACAAAAAGGAAGTTTTAGAAGCAGAAGAATGAAAGGTAGCAAGGTTTAGTGTAAGACAACTGGTGTAAGGAATTTGCAAATGGCATGGTAAAGTACACTCCGCAGCCTAGAACAGGGGTTCCCAAACCCTGGGCCATGGACCAGAGTGTTAGGAACTGGGCTGCACAGCAGGAGGTGAGCAGCAGGCCAGTGAGGAAAGCTTCATCTGTGTTTACAGTTGCTCCCCATCACTCGTATTACCACCTGAGCTCTGCCTCCTGTCAGACCAGTGGCAGCATTAGCTTCTCATAGGAGCAGGAACCCTATTGTGAACTGTGCATGCTAGAGATCTAGGTTGCACACTCCTTATGAGAATCTAATGCCTAATGATCTGTCACTGTCTCTCACCACTCCCAGATGGACCATGTAATTCCAGGAAAACAAGCTCAGGGCTCCCACTGATTCTACATTATGAGTTGTATAATAATTTCATCGTATATTACAATGTAATAATAATAGAAATAAAGTGCAGAATAAATGTAATGCACTTGAATCATCCTGAAATTACTCCCTCTCTCTGGTTTGTGGAAAAATTGTCTTCTATGAAACTGGTCCCTGGTGCGAAAAAGGTTGGGGACCACTGGCCTAGAGGACAAGATAATTCCAATAGACTTACATTGTTACAGAACCACAAGCACAACAGACCATTAAGACTGTAAGTTTAGAATGGGTGACCAAAGTGATTTACAAATAACGTTAAAGACAGAAAGGACTGTTTTTCTACAACTGTTTATTGTTTATCTGCTATGAAAGGTGTGGCTGGGATGTCCATTCAAGATCCCTTCCAACAGAGAATTACAAACACGGTTGTATTCTTTAATCCTTTAGTGCCATCTATGGTTCCAGTTTAGAAAGTGTCAGTTTAAAACAGATTCTACATACTGTGATGTCTCCTAGTTTAGAATTAGCATATTTGTCTCTCAGTTATATTCTGTCTTTTGAGTTTGACTAAATAAACTGGATATCTTTCTGAAGGGCAATTTGGCAATATGTATTATGAGATTTTAAAGTGTTCAAACTCCTTAACTCAGTGATTCCCTGGCTAGGAAATATTAAGAGAGAAAGATACATGTATAAGTATATTCATTATAGTATTATTTAAAAGTTCTTAATATGCAAATAATTATAATACATCTATATGATGGAATATGATGCATCCATTTTTAACAATGTGTCAAAAGAAAGAAAATCACCTTCAGTTGCAATCTCTATAATTTTTCTCCTTATAGAAACATTCCAGGTCTTTCATAAACTGTCAAAACTCTAAAGAGATCTATAATGTTACAGCATGCAATATCACATCAAAAATAATACAATCCATAACCCACAAAACTAAACAGCTACGTGCCTAGCAAATAGAATCTACAAATATCCTAGAAGACAGTGTTAAATTTTGCATATACACCAGTCAAGATAAATGCTATAAAATCTTTACTTTGCAGAGAAAACAGAAGTTACCAGATTGAAACTCCTTCATCTTTTTGAAATAAAACATACTTACCTCCCTGTGCTTCCATCCTGGTCTGCATCTCTCTGAGTACCAGAGAGGGGAATACTCTCTCCACCTCTGCTCTGGATTTTACCCCATTACCCACTTCAAGAACTACACCATTCACTATCTCTTTTCTTCTCCATATTGTATTCAACCTCTTCTCTCGATTGAATGTTTTACACCAGCTTTGAAACATACTCAAGTGAATGTAATTAAAAGCAAAAAATGAAAAGAATTTCTCACTCAAATCCATGTCCTCACTTCTAGCAACTGCAGTACTATTTCTATCACTCACTTCACAGTCATTCTTAATTTTTCGTGTGTGCTATTGCAATTTTCATACCTACTGCTCAATCCTAAATACACTTCAGTCTGGCATATGACCCCATCACTCTAGCGAAACAGCCCTCTGCAAAGTCACTAATGACTTCCCTGTTGCTAAATTCATGGATTTTTTTTCAGTATTCATTGTACTGTCTCAGCAGTAGTCAACATTCTTGACCAATTCCTCCTTCCTGAAACACTCTCTACCCCTGGTCTTCCCCTTTTCTAAAGCTACTTCTCAGTTTCCTTTGTTGTTCATTCTCCTCTTCTTGGCCACTAAATGCCTTGGCTCAGTTTTTGGCATCCCAAGACTATGGGAACCTATATGTTTAAGTGGTTTGACCTGATCCCATTGAGGGACTATGTTAACTTCTTTCCCGGGTCCACAAGGGGCATGGTTTCAGAGGCAAGAACTTCCGAGCGCCTTGCCTCCATCCACCTCCCCATTCGGAAACCTAGAGTTCTTTGTCTAGAGTTCTTTCCCAGCAGCAGGCAAGGTAAAATTTCAGGCAAGCTTCCTTTGTTTAGAAAGCCTGCTAAAACCTCCAAGGGAGGAGGCTTTAATTGCAGGCCAGGCAACCAATCCAATATCAGAGTTGAAGATCAATCACTCCAGAGGAAGTTTGGAAAAGCTCTCTCACTGGACGAGAACTTAAAAGGGACAGGAGTAACTCCGGAGTTAAATTCCCCCTACTCCCTCACCTATACAGATTTCTCTCCCTGGGATCCTGTCCCACAGCAGCGGCAGCGTGAGAACCTTCTCTCTCTCTCTTTACCTGTGCAGACTCCATCTCTGGATCCCCTCCCATGACAACATGAAAGCCCTCTCTCTTTCTCTTTCTCTCTCTCTCTCTCTCCTTCTCTTTCTCTCTCACTTTCTGCAAAGCTCTTTGGGTCCGATGTTTACTTGAATGATATCACCGTGCTGCTAGGGTCCTCCTCCCCATTCTTGGGTGAGTGAGAGCCCAGGAACCTCAGGGCACATCCCATGGGGCGGGAGCCAAGCCTCCCCCACGTCCCATGACCTCAGTTACACCGTCTCATTGCAAATTTCTCAGTGGTCTGCACTCTCCTTCAAGATCTGTGACAGGAAAATTAAGCCTCTTTGAATATTGAAGCTAAAGTAAGCTATATATTCTGATTGCCAAGTCCTGATAACCACACTGATCCCCAACATATGCCCTAGGGAATGGTGACCATGGATTTCCTTTGCTCCGTAGATCATGATTTGGCTGGGATGATGCAAGGAAGAAAAATAAAACAGACCATTTAATTTTCTAGTCATTTGTTTCTGCATATCTGTTCTCTCCCATATAAATGAAACATGCACAGATGCTTACATGAGAAAAAAAAGTTTAATACATGCCTAACCATATACCTTTCTGCTCAACATGTTCGGGATAATTCAGACAGACTCTGTTCTTTGGAAGACATGAGTCAGATCTCCCAGGGGTCCCACTGAGCAGTGTACCCTGAATGAGGCAGAGCGTCAATATGAACATGGACTATTAGAGGCTCCTGACTTAGCAAATCAACTTCAAGCCCCAAAATGCTTTGATTTATGAGGAAGTTTGTATTTATAACAGAAAGAAAAATCATTCCCAAGAAAGTTCTTTTACAGGAAACTGGACACAATCCAGATACTCAGAGAAAACCAAAAGGGCACACCAACTTTCAATGATTACTGCACATTAGTTACCTGAGAAATGAAAGCAAAAAGCTTCCTTCCGCTAAAATCTGCTCCCAGACACTGGAAGAAATCCACAGGTCTCAGGGTTACAGGAGATGTAATAGGTGTATTCCTCTCCCTGACCAGATGTGAAATCCTGTGACACGTAATACCTCTTTCCTCAGAAGATATGCCTGCAAACCACAGCTCTACATACCAAATTCATTCCTAACATTGTGCCTGGTGGTTTCTAAAGGACTTCTTTACACATAACCTTGTCTTATGTAATCTTAATACAAGCCCTGTCATCCTCATCTGAATAGATGGAGAAACTGAGAAAAAGAGAGATTAAATGACTTGGTCAACATCACAAAGCTAGTATTTACATTGATGAGTCAGGACTTTCCAGTATTTTTCATAGGGAGAGGAGGCAGGGAAATTTTGGGTAGAAGAGGGTGGGTTCCCGGCAAGGGCCCTGCCCTCAGGCCTGGAACTGTGGTTCAAAGTGAGAAATTGCATTCCTGTTTTCCCACTCAAATGTTGCCTTTTCCAAAACTACCCATGGCCTGTTCTGCCCCCATCCTATGCCTATAAAATGCCCAGGCTCAGCCAGCAGGAGGAAGAGAAGCAGTTGAACATCAGAGACTATGGTGGATGTCAGAGAGAAGTGGCTTGCCTTCAGCGGGACAGCTTGATGGTGTAAGTTCAGAGAGGAGTCTGGCTGGGGATGGCCGGACTTCAGGGGAAGATCACCTTCCCACCCTGTCCACTTTTTGGCTCCCCTTCCCTCTAAGAGCCACTTTCATTGGCAATAAAATCCCCTGCGTGTACTATCTTCAAGTCATTCCTGATACCTCTTTCCTCCTGGACACCAGACAAGAACTCAGATGCGGATGGAAAAGTCTGTCACACTGACCCTCCACTGAGCTATTAACACTTAAGCCATCCGTGGATGGCAGAACTAAAAGGCACTGTAACACTTCCTCTGGGACTTCAAGGGTTTCAGACACCCCCACCTAGATGCTACTGTGGGGCTAGTATGGAGTTTGCTCTTGCTGGTGCCCAAAAGTCCTCACCATCCTTTCCAAGGCCCTTTGTCCAGACACGGCAGTGGCTGAAGAGAGAAGCTGTTAACATCTGTGTGATGGGTTTCTCTCTGTGGTTTTCAGTGTCTTCTCTTCAGTAGATGCTTTCTGGTGTACATAAGGCAAAAGAATCCACAAAATGTGTAATCGCTTCCAAAGGTCCATCCATACGCCTCTACGTCAAACTTACTTGTTTCCAATATTACATTTTGCTCCCTCCATGCCTTCTCTGCTTAAGGTTTTATATATATTCATGCTTCAGATTATTTCCCACTCCATAAAAATCAATAGCCAACTACACTGCTTGTAACTCTGCCAGCTGGAAGGCTTTCTCTTCACCATTTGTTGTCAGGGTAACTGATGAGTGTGACTGTGCTATGGCAACTGTCCCTTATTACTTAGCACCAACATGTCAAACTGACCTATCTGGGAACCAAATTTTACTTTCCACTTCTTCTCTCAGTTAGTCATGAGGAATTCCTATTACACCATAAGTATAATTTGAAGGAGAGGCAATAGTACAACGAAGATAGGTGATGTGGAGTTCTGTGTCACCTCTTTATGTATTACTTGTGACCTCTGGACCTGCTGAGATATGATCTGAATGTGCCATTCCACCATTTGACAAGATGGCTGTTGCACTTGCTTGACATCATGACTGATCTGATAATATCCAACTTGTGTTGGAAAACTCTAATCACATAATCACTTGTATTAGTTTGTTCTCACACTGCTAATAAAGATAAACCAGAGACTGGGTAATTTATAAAGGAAAGAGGTTTAATTGAAGCAAAGCTCAGCATGGCTGGGGAGGTCTCAGAAAACTTACCATCATGGTGGGAGAAGGAGAAAACACATCCTTCTTCACATGGTGGCAGGAAGGAGGAATGCTGAGTAACAGTGGGGAAAGCCCCTCATAAAACCATCAGCTCTCATGAGAACTCACTCACTGTCACAAGAACAACATGAGGGTAACTATCCTCATGATTAAATTACCTCCCACCTAACATGAGGATTATGGGAACTACAATTCAAGATGAGATTTGGGTGGGGACACAGTCAAACCATACCACTTGTTATCTCATGGTCAGGCACTGAGTCTCTTCTACGGCTGTTTCAAACATCACCTTTTTGTCTGCACAAAAGTCCTTCCATTACTCCAGAATCCTGGAGAATCTGCAATGTGTTTCATATTAGGCCTTCCTAGGGACTCTAAACAGCATTTTAATCCACAGTAAATACTTTCAGCATCATGGGATCTGCTGGGCCACATGGCCTGAATAGCAGAGCAGCTTACATCATGTTTTGAATCTTTTACAAAGCTCTTTATTTTTCTGGGCTCCACAGACCATAAGATCCCTAAAAACTTGATCGATGTGATAAACTCCCAGATTTGTGTGGTGTATCTTCTAAACCTTTTGCATGTGTTTACTACAGAATTAGGAGTACTTGCCACTTCCTGCCCTGTAGTCCAATTAGCATGACATCATCAACACAGAGGACAGATAGGATGTTCAGTGGAATATCAACAAGATCAAGGTCCTTGCAGACTATATTAACAGACTTCATGTAGCCATGAAGTGCATGTATGAATATATACTGCTCTCCTTCCCATGTAGATGCAAACTGTTTTTGATTGTCATTACTGATAGAGATTAAAGTAAGCCCATTAACTACATCAGTAGCTACATATTAAGTAATTGTGTTGCTCTATTGCAGTGAAGACACCAAATCTGGCAGAGCATCTGTGATTGGGATTACCACTTAATTAAGTTTATGGTAGTCCACTGCCAATATGCTTAATTCATCTATTTTTGTTGGGGCAATACAGGTGATTTGAATGGAGATTTATCACAAGAACCATTACTTTTTCCTTCTTTAAGTTTTTTATGGTAATTCTCATTTCTGAAATTCTCAGGATGAAGCATTGCATCTGATTTACAGTCTTGACAGGAGGATATGGGAGCAATTCAGGAACGTTGCCTTTTCTACTGCAATGGCTCTCATTCTGTAAGTCGTGGAATCAATGTGAGAGTTGGCAAGCTGATAAGAATATCACAATTATGTACCTGAGGACCAGAGCAATAACCATTGTGAGTTAGCAAATGCATTGGACCCACTTGTGAGATAGACTGGTGCTAGAACTCTATTTATTTTCTTTCTGTAAGCACCCCACTACTCTAACCAGAGGACTGCAGTGGCATTTTAGATCCTAGGCATCAGGGTCAGCTTGTAACCTATATATAACAGCCCTCAAAAGGTATAGGTTATCCTATATTTTTGCACACTGAGGCAAATGAGTGCATGTCCCTGTGGGGAAGGATTGGGAAATTATTTATCATATTTACTTGCTGTGACATTGCAGAGGCTTTCCTCAAGAGAAAGCTCTCTTCAATCAATGGACTCTAGGTCTATAAACTGGCTGAGATCTTCAAACTTATTGCAGTATCATAATTTTCTAATATGGTGGCTGACATCCACTCACCAGCTCTTTGTCTTTTTGATTATGCAAGTTCGGCTATACTTGTCATACCGTTTTGGCTGCCTGTGCATCTTAGTTCTAGAAGTGAACTGTGACCTCATACAGATAACCACAGACCCCTGGTCACCATTCTGGCCTTGCTTCTTACTATTATTGTTTCCATCTTGCTTCTTTAAGTGCTTCCCTTGGGACATTGTATTTCCAGAATGTGCTCTCTAATGCAAGTCTCCATTTGTATGGAGCCCAGTTCTTGGGTGTATCTCCTACTTTCTTTTTTATTTCATTAATTTTTGTTTTTTTAGAGATGTGGTCTTGCTACATTGTCCAGGCTTATCTCAAACTCTTGGCCTCAAGCAATCCTTCTGTCTCAGCCTCCCAAAGAGCTGGGATTGCAGGCAGGAGCTACTGCATCCGGCTGTACCTCCTACTCTATAGCCTGGCCCTCAGCAGATAGCCATTCCTGAGCTTGTCAAAGAACCCAGGACCCTCTGCATCAGTACATTCCATACAGCCTTAAAGGAAAGAGTGCCCTCTGATCCTTAAAATAAGGAGTGTGTTATTTCTGGGAAAAACATGCAAATAGTAAGTTATCTGGGATCATATAATAAATATATTCTGCAATACTCTTTCCTGAGCTCTGTGACATTCTGCCAAGGCAGTTTCTGCATTTCTTATTTTATAAGAAATTATAAAATAATTTCTTATATTTTATAAATTATAATTATATATATATAATTTTATAATTTTATAATTATATAAATTATATCTGGGCCAGAATATTAAATCCAGAGTCATGAAAAAGTGTCCACTCAGCAATAAATTTCCCTACTCATATATTCTGCCCATTTTTACACCACCATCCACTGTCCCTAAAAGCTGCTATTATGTATGTTACCATGGTTTCTGATGGTAAATATAAGACAGGTCTTGCACTTTGTGGGGTATGTTTTCTCAGGCTCTATTTTCCTGCTGAACCTATACTGAAACCTGGTCCCAGTTATTTGTCTGAAGGCAATGAGAGAAGATTGAAGTAAATCTCACAAAAAAAAATAAGTATTGTCTTGTTCCAAGTGAAATCTCTACAGTTCTCTTTGCAAGGAGAGGCCCCTATTCTCTGATATGGAAAGAAGCTTATTCTACCAGCCCGTAGGATTCAAGGGAATACAGGTATTCAAGATTTAGACCTTTCTACTCATATCTCTCCATCCCAGGTTCTAGGGTTCCACTGTTTTCCTATCAGAGCCCTGATTGACATCAAATACTTATAGAGGAGGTACACTCATAGAAAGCTGACTTTGTAGCCCTTCTACCATTAAAATTAGATTCTGCACCTGATTTTCAATACAGTCTTGTCCAGGATCTTCAGGAAAAAAAAGTATTTTAAAATACTTCTATGTAGGCTTTCTGATTTCAGAGACCATCATGAGTTTATAGTTAGCTAATCTGAACCTGTCATTTGCTTTTTCAAGGCTGCTAGGATCCAGTCCACTTTAGAATTCTTATACTGCTTCTTTAACACCATCTAAGTACTGAAACTACAGCATGAGCCAATGTTTCACTTTCCTTCTGTGCGTCATCCTGATTGCATTGCATGTCAGGAATTTTCACCACCGAACTTAGCACCACCAATAGAGTCCTCACCACTGCCTGACCAGTTCCAGAATCCCATGCTGTGAATCCGCTTCCTGGGCCCATTTTGGTACCAACTGTATTAGCCTCAGTTTCCTCCCTACCCCATCTCTATACTCCAGGAAACAGCTTGTATGCGGATAGTTTATTTTGGATTTGATCCCAAGGAAAAGTAGTGGGGCGCTTGGGAAAGTGAAACCGGGAAGGGTGGAAAACCAGTATAAGATATGTGTTACTGCCCTGGGCTCAATCTTGCCAGGGCCTACTGAGGAGGTGGACAGAATGCAACCAAGAATTTTTCTGAGCTGTGAAAAGGAGGAAAATTTTCCACTAGCTCGTCCTCTACTAGTCAACCATTGGTTGCCCCTGTGACTTTGTATGCTCCTCACATTTCCAAACTGCTCAGCCATGAATTCCACAGTGTTCCAGCAGTTGCCACCTATCATTTCTGGTGTTCAAGAAGCCTGAAACATAAAGTGAGATGTACGCAGTCACTGAAGTCAGGTACTGTCAGGTCACATTTGCACAGAACTGGTTGTCACAGCAATGTCTATGATAAAAGATAGACCTAAAGAAGGTAAAGTGGGGCATAAAATGTCTCTGATACATATGTCTATTGAGAAATGTTTTTCTATACCTGATCCTTCATCTGAATATTCAATGTCTTTCTGACTGTGATTTATATTATAGTTGCTGATTTCTGCCACCCACAACCCATATTGCCAACATGTTCCCGAGACAATAAATTGGACACTTGCATTGGAAGCTGTAGGTAATATATACTTTTGTTTACTCAGCTAGCTAATGACCTATTTTTAAAACTTCCGGTTGGTCACAGTGGCTCACGCCTGTAATTCCAGCACTTTAGGAGGCCGAGGCAGGTGGATTACCTGAGGTCAGGAGTCCAAGACCAGCCTGGCCAACATGGTGGAACCCTGTCTCTGCTAGAAATACAAAAATTAGCCTGGTGTAGTGGCAGACACCTGTAATCCCAGCTACTCAGGAGGCTGAGGCAGGAGAATTGCTTGAATCTGGGAGTTGGAGTTTGCAGTGAGCCAAGATTGCACTATTGCACTCCAGCCTGGGCAGCAGAGTGAGACTCTTTCTCAGAATAATAATAATAATAATAATAATTTAAAAATAAAATTTCCTAGTGTTAACTGTATAATTTGATCTGAGTTTGGCCCATGACAATATCAAACTTAGAGATACTCTGTCTAAACTTCCCTCTTCCAGGAAGTCATCAGCATATTTATTCTCCTACATTTTCCCATATTTTAAGAGGTTTCATTATACAAACTTCAATTTCTTCTGTGTCACTTTTTCCTTTTTTATCTTCTTACTTTTACTATGCCAGAAAAGTATATTGAGCCAGAAAACTTTAAGACATTAAGATGTTAATTTTCACAGATTCCAATTTCACTTAAGGGAATCTATGCTTTTTAGGAGTCTTTGAATTACAAATAGACATCTGTAGAAGAAGTGGCTAACTGTCTCCCAGTTTCTGTTCTCTTATGATGTATAGCCATAAAATATTAGCTGCACTGCTACATGTGACTCTGTGTGACTCTCAAATTTTTTTGTGTCGATTTGAGTGGGCCATACAGTGTCCACATTGATCCTTGTTTCTGGGTGTGTCCGTGATGCTGTTTTAGCATCCAGAATTGGTGGACTAAATAAAGTAGATTGCCCTCTCCAAAAGGGGTGGGTATCGTCTACCTGTTGAGATAATGAACAGAACAAAATGGAGCAGAAAGAGGAATTCACATCTTTTTTCCTTCCTCACTGTGGATCTCTGGTTCTCAGGCCTTCCAACTTGCACTGAATTACACCACTAGCTTTCCTGGGTCTCCAGTTTACAGATAGCAGACTGTAGGATTTGTCATTCTTCATAATCACATGAGCCAATTCTTTGTAATAAATCTCATTTTAGATAGATAGATAATAGAAACAATATGTATCTAAGATTTTATATATACATATAAACAATATAGTTACATATGGTTATAGATACATCCTATTGGTTCTGTTTCTCTGGAGATACTGAAGTAATATAGATTTTGGTATTGAGAGTGGTTCTAGAGGAATAGAATTTTGAGGATAAATTTTCTAAATTGGTTCTGGGGTTTTAGGACTGAATTATATGAAAATGGAAGAGAAGGTAAAAGAAAGAGAAAAATTCATTCAATTTATTCCGGACACTCTTGCCCTGGCTGTAAACTAGAACTACCTGAGGAGCTTTTAAAGATTATTGATGCTTGGTGCTATCCCTACAGGCAATTTATTGTCCAATAGAGGTCCTGACCATCTGCTTTTCTGAGAGTTCCCAGAGATCAATGCACAATGTCGTTTAAGAATCACTGCTCTATTGTGGGGAAAGAATGAGATTAAAGAAGTACAGATTAAGAATCACTGCTCTATTGTAGGAAAAAATGGGTATGAGGACCTTGAAAATGGAGCATGTGAGGAAACCCATCTGATGGCTTCAATCTTGTCCATTACATAGGAAGACGTGTCATCAGGTAGAGTGATGAAGGTCAAAATTGACAGCAGATGGGCAGTTGAAAATCTCTAAAATACGCTTATCTAAAATAAAACCTAGATTACTGGGCATTGTAAATTACCTATTTGAAATTATATGCTTTTGGGCCTGGTAAAATTTCTCAAATATTAAATGTATGTATTTTTAAATACACACAGAAAAAAAGGCAATAAACAATAGGAAATATATATTGTATTTGGATCACATTGGTTTTCTCCCATCTTCATATATTCTATATTATTTAAGTTTGAAAATAAACTTTTATTATATTCACAATTGAATAATATTTAACTTTACCAAGGTATAATTAATATAGAAAAAAGTACACATTTAATGTATACATTCTGATATCTATCACCTCCAAAAAAAAGTTTTAGATTTAAAAAAAAAATGAAATCAACGGTGAATCACCAAGCAGAAATGTAATGCACTGTATTAGTTTGCCAGGGCTGCCATAACAAAGTACCGCAGACTGAGTAGCTTAAGCCACAGAAATTTGTTATCTCACAATTCTGGATGCTGGAAGTCCAAGATCAAAGTGTCACTGTTACAGGACAGCAATCCTGATCCAGACCCCAAGAGAGGGTTCTTGGATCTCGTGCAAGAAAGAATTCAGGGTGAGTCCGCTGTGCAAAGTAAAAGCAAGTTTAATAAGAAAGTACAATGGTGAAAGGACAGCAACTCCATAGACAAGAGTAGAAGGTTCCCAAAAGTAAGAAGAGAAATGCATCCACCCTAGGTACAATGCTTGTATATGTGGAGAGATATGTTTTGCTACAAGAGTTTGTGATAAAGAATTAATTTTCTTAATTAGTATATTTTGCAAGAATAGATATCATTATATTTAAAGCAAAATTAGGAATGTCTTTGTTCTCCAGATATTGGGATATCTGTATGCTCCCAAGTCTGGATCTGCTTACTAAACATTATTAATTTGCTCCCTTAACTGTAAAATCCAGAGGTTAGGAATGCCTACCTTTCTGAGAATGCAACCCAGCAAGTCTCAGCCTCATTTCCTAGCCCTCACTCAAAGTGGAGTCTCTCTGGTTCCAATGCCTCTGACATATTCCCTGCCCACCCTTTAAAAGGGGACCCTTAATCCTAAGGGTTGCAGAGGGATGAAGATCTGTCCACTGTAACTTGTTCAGGCTGAATGGGGGGAATGACATTCCTGCCTAACTATTAGGGTCTCTTGCAATCAGGGTAGAGAGAAACTCACTCAGAGAATGTTGGTATGGCGAAGGTCGTTCATAACTCCAAGTTCTGACAAAAGGTGATAATCTGGAATATTAATAAGTGCTCAATTTAAGAAACATTAAGTGAGCTTATCTTGCATTCCTACACAAAAAGTACTACTGCAATATATTCCACAACAGCAAAGCAAAATAAGTAAAATCATTCCAAGGAAACTAAACAGGAAGGCTTTCCAAGAACCAGGAAGTTGTTGGAACCAAGTGGGTGTAGGGTCAATGGATAGTGTATCAATGGCAGAGACATGAATGGCTAAAGCTTTCATAACCTGGATAACAGTCTGGAACATAATGAAATACCCCACAAACTTAGGTTGGTTGGTTGAATATGCCAGAGTAACCCAGAAGCGGAGGAAAGTGGCAATTCTCCACATATCCAACAGTTTGCCTGATTATATACAGGCTAAAGCCTGTGTCCACTCAGTCAATAAGTTATTCTCTGCATGATTCCAGCTTATACCCAAAAGTAGACTGTCAATCTATATTTTTATATTCCCATCCCTTTTATTTCTTCCGAACTGGAGTCAGAGCTCACTTATTTGGTCACAGGAATAAATAGGATCAGTGTCTTATGTTCCATCTGCCTGTGGGACTTCAAACAGGTTTAATTCGAGATAAGTGGACCCAGCTGTTTATTCTCAGGAGTTTAGCTGCATTTGGGGTACTAAGGAATTGATAGGGCTGAAGATGTTTTGGGTAATTGTTGCTGTGAAAGATGGGCCATTATCACTCTGTAAGCTCGCAGACAGCCCAAATCTAGGATTTTCTAGATTTCTAAACTCCTCTAGTAGGAGTTTAGAAACCTTAATTGCCTTTTCAGAGTGGGTAGGAAAAGCCTCAACCCAACTAGTAAAGGTGTCAAGGAATACTAATATTTAAACCCTTTACACGAGAGCATCTGAGTACAGTCTATTTGCCAATCTTCACCTTCCCCTATGCTGAACAGGCCTTATTAGAGGAGGAGGTAAAGGTTGGTTTTTGGGTTATTCCAGACATGTAGTTCACAGGCCTCAGTTACCTGCTTTGCTGTTTTAAGTAAGCCTTTTTCTACAAAAAGCTGCGACATTAATTGAAACAGGGAATCTCTTCCCAAATAAGTAGAGTCATGCAAATGCTTAACTATTTTCCACTGATAGCAACTAGTATCAACAGTTTGTTTTCATTGATACGCCAGCCAGAGGATCTTCAACCGAACTCTGAACTTCAGCCCCCATTCTTGTTCCTCTTTAGTATATCTTGGTTCTGTTATTACCATGGCTGAGGGCTCCTTTAATGCTGCTGCCTTAGCAGCTGCATCTGCAAAGAGGTTTCCCTTAATCACACTAAGGGAAGAGCCTTTTTTCTTGGCTCACTGCAACCTCCACCTCCCAAGCTTAAGCAATTCTTCTGCCTCAGACTCCTGAGCAGCTGGGACTACAGGCGCCTGCCACCATGCTCAACTAATTTTTTTGTATTATTAGTAGAGACAGGGTTTCACCATGTTGGCCAAGCTGGTCTCAGACTGTGACCTCAAGTAATCCACCCGCCTCAGCCTCTCAAAGTGCTGTGATTACAGGTGTGAGCCACCGCGCCAGGCCCAGAATTTCTAAGTGATGTTTTATAGGGGAACCCTTAGCACTTAGGAGTCCCTATTTCTTCCCGACAGCGGCATGAGCATGAAGTACCAGAAACGCATACTTAGAATCAGTGTAAATGTGTATTCTTAAGTCCTTTCCCAATTGCAGGGCTCTAATAAGAGCTATTAATTCTGTAATATTGGGGTTCAGAGTGCCCTCAGCTCCCCTGAGAGGACGTTTCTCCAGGTTCTTGGTCTCCTCCTCTCTCAAAAATGAGAGAGGGGACCACGGCTCAGTGCGCAGTAAATGCCAGACTCAAAAGTGTTTGTAGAAAGTGATTTCTTTAGAGAGAGAGAAAAACAGGAGGAGAGGGCAAGAAACAGCTAACTCTCACATTGAGTGAGAGAATCCAGAAAGACGGAATCCAGGAGAAGAAAGCAGCTTCCTCACTGAGTGGAAGGGAACAGAGAGAGATGGAGTTTAGGAGGGGAAGACAGGCTTCCACAAGAGAGTGTGGAAGGAGACGCCAGAGGGAAAATCCAGAAGAGAGAAAGACGGCTTCTATGAAGGGAGTGTTCGTGGAAGGGGACCCAAACATGGAGTCTGAAGGGGTGTGGAAAAAGGGGACTTTTAGCCTGGGAGGAACCCCCACCTTCTCTAAGACCCCAGACCA
>CAUYLG010065019.1:0-18675 GCA_963573385.1 Cacajao melanocephalus | reverse complement strand
GGTTGTTGCAATGTGCCAAAATGAGCAATATTTTTGCCAATTAACTTAATCCAGCCCAGGCAAAGTATCAAAACTCTTTAACAAAAAAAAAAAAAAAAAAAAAAAAAGGATCCAGCTGCGATTCTGATAGATAATGGCTTGTAATCTGTAGAAATTTGGGTAGTATTCTAATATAGATGACGGGCTGATGGAGGCAGCAAACCACCATGGCATGTGTACACCTACGTAACAAGCTTGCATGCTCTGCACATGTACCCCAGAACTTAAAGTATAATAATAATTAAAAAAAAAACCCTAGAGACAGTAAGACGTTTACAGAAAACAAGAGACCCAAAAACATGGGCAGAAGATGAGAGGGCCTCCCAGTATAATGAAAGCAAATCCAGGATAACAGCTGTGTCCCAGGCAAGGAGGGCAAACTAGGGTTGGAGCAAGTGGGAATGTTTTGGGAAAGACTTGTTCAGAAAGATGAAAAAAAAAAAAAGAAATTTGGGTAGTATTGCCATCTTAACAATGTTGTCTTCCAATGCATGAACATCATGTCTTTTCATTTATGTAGGTGTTCAGTTTTTTTCAACAATGTTTCGCAGTTTTCAGATTATAAATTTTATACTTCTTTTGTTAAATATATTCCTAAGCATTGTTTTTTTTGATATTATTGTAAATGGAATATTTTTCTTAATTTCAGTTTTGGATTGCTTATTGCTATTATATAGAAATGCAGTTGATCTGCATCTGTATATTGATCTTACATCTCATAATGTTGTTGAACTCAATTATTAGTTTTTATAGCTTTTTGTTATATTCCTTAGGATTTTCCATATACAAGATTATGTCTTCTGCAAATGGATATAGTTTTATTTTTTTCCTTACAAATTTGAATGCCTTTTCTTTGTCTTGCCTAATTGTATTGCCTAGAACCTCAGGTACTATGTCAAAAAAAAAATGACAAGAATGGCCACTTAATTATAGGGAGAAACATTTCACTTTGTCATTTGTCAGGTTGAGGAACTGCCCTTCTATTTCTAGTTTGTTGAATTTTTTTTCTGTTTTGGTTTTTTAAATAAATTTTTGTTGTTGAATTTTTTTTATTTTAATTTTTTATTTTTTTTTGAGACAGACTCTTGCTCTTTTTGCTCAGGCTGGAGTACAGTGGTGCACTCTTGGCTCACTGCAACGTCTGCCTCCTGGGTTCAAGCGATTATCTAGCCTCAGCCTCCCAAGTAGCTGGGATTACAAGCACCCAGCTACTTTGTGTATTGTTAGTAGAGAAGGGACTTTACCATGTTGACCAAGCTGGTCTCGAACTCCTGGCTTCAGGTGATCCACCTGCCTCGGCCTCCCAAAGTACTGGTATTACAGGCATGAGCCACTGTGCCCTGCCAAATATTTTTTTATTATGAATGGGTGTTACATGTCGTGAAAGGCTTTTCTGCATCTATAAACATGATTTTGTGTTTTTTGTCCTCTATTCTACTGATATGGTGTATTACATTAATTTAGGTTCAGATGCTTAACCAACCTTGCATTCCTAGAATAAATCCTCTTTGGTAATGGATAAGAATTCCCTTTTACACATTACTGGGTGGTTTTTTTGGTAGCTCTTTATAGCACAGGCTTACGAAATTCAGGAAGGGCAACCAAAAATTCTTCTGTTAAGTCTTTAGATTTTTGGAGACAAACAGATTCAATTATTGAAGAAAAAATGTTAAAGCATATAAATGACCAGTTTAGTTTGGAAAATAGCTCAGGCTAGATTGTCATGTAAGACTTTTATGATATAGTGTTGAACTTAATAAAGACAACTGAGTCAAGTACAACCATAAATATTTGTAATAATAATTATTATTATGATGATGCTAATGTTTTACCTTGCCTTTGTTTAATAACTTATCCTCTTTTTTTTTTTTTTTGAGACGGAGTTTTACTCTCATCACCCAGGTTGGAGTGCAATGGCACAATCTTGGCTCAGTGCAACCTCTGCCTCCTGGGTTCAAGAGATTTTCCTGTCTCAGCTTCCTAAGTAGCTGGGACTGCAATCACATGCCACCACGCTTGGCTAATTTTTGTATTTTTAGTAGAGACAGGGTTTTACCTGGTTAGCCAGAATGGTCTCAAACTCCTGACCTTGTGATTCGCCGGCCTTGGCCTCTGAAAGTGCTGGGATTATAGGCATGAGCCACCACGCCCGGCCATGATGTTTTGTTTTCCATTCCTGAGTTACTTCGCTTAAAATAATAGTCTCCAATTCCGTCCAGTTTGCTGTGAATGCCATCAATTCATTCAGTTTTATGGCTGAGTAGTATTCCATCGTGTATATATGCCACAGTTTATTTATCCACTTGTTGATTGATGGGTATTTGGGTTAGTTCCACATTTTTGCAGTTGCAAATTGTGCTGCTATACACATGCATGTGCAAGTGCCTTTTATGTATAATGACTTCTTTTTCTCTGGGTAGATACTCAGTAGTGGGATTGGAGGATTAAATGGTAGTTTTACTTTTAGTTTTTTAAGGAATCTCCACACTGTTTTCCATAGTGGTTGTACTAGTTTACATTCCTGTCAGCAATGTAGAAGGGTTCCCTTTTCACTGTATCCACACCAACATCTATTATTAATTTTTTTTTACGGCCAGGAAGTAACAATTATTGTATTGAAGACTTATGACTCGCCAGACTTAGACTATAATGTACATATATATGTTAGGCCTCAAAACTAGGTATCACTATCCCTGTTTTACGGGAGGGGAAGCTTAACTCAAAGAGGTAGAATAAATTGACCCTAGATCAGTAACAAGCAAGAGAAGACATTGGGGTCGAGCACTGTGATT
Organism: Cacajao melanocephalus; assembly: GCA_963573385.1. Lineage (NCBI taxonomy): Eukaryota > Metazoa > Chordata > Mammalia > Primates > Pitheciidae > Cacajao > Cacajao melanocephalus. Next base: position 15,844 of record CAUYLG010065019.1, on the reverse strand, counting down.
AATGCGTGTAATCTCAGCACTTTGGGAGGCCAAGGTGGGAGGATCGCTTGAGCACAGGAGTTTGAGACCAGCCTTGGCAATATAGTGTGATACTGTTTTTATATACAATTTAAAAAATCTTAGCTGGATGTGGTGGCATGTTCTCAGCTGCTTGGGAAGTTGAGGTGCGAGGATCCACATGAGCCTAGGAGGTCAAGGTTGCTGTGAGCTGTGATTGCACCATTGAACTCTCTAGCCTGGATGACAGAGTGAGACCTTGTCTCAAAAAAGAAAATAAAACAAAACACTGTTTTGGTTTTTTTTTTTTTTAAATTTGGGGTATTTATGTGATATTTTGATATATGCATGCAATGTATAATGATCAAATTAGAGTAAATGGGACATCTATCAACTCAAACACCATTTTTCCATTTTAAGAACATTCCAGATCTCTTCTAGCTATTTTGAAATATACAATGAATTATAGTCACACTACTGTGCTATTAAACACTAGAACTTAATCTTCCTATCTAACTGTATTTTGGACCCATTAACCAACCTCTCTTCATACTTGTCCCCTTCCCCCTTTTCCCAGCCTCTGGTAACCATCATTCTACTCTCTGCCTCCATGAGATCCACTTTTTTTTAGCTCCCACATATGCGTGAGAACATGCAATATTTGTCTTTCTGTGCTTGGCTTATTTCATTTACCATAATGTACTCCAGTTCCATCCATGTAATCGCAAATGACAGAATTTCATTATTTTGTATGGTTGAATAATATCCCATTGTGTATATCTACTGCATTTTCTTTATCCATTCATCTGTTGATGGATATGTTATTGGTAGTTTAATAGAAATAGCATTGAATCTGTAAATTGCTTTGGGCAGTATGGCCATTTTTATAATATTGATTCTTCCTATCCATGAGCATGAAATGTTTTTTTCCATTTGTGTCATCTCTGATATCCTTGAACAGTGTTTTTTAACTCTCATAGAAATCTTTCATCTCCCTGGTTAGCCATATTCCTACATATTTTATTCTTTTTGTAGCTACTGTGAATGGGTTTGTGTTCTTGATTTGGTTCTCAGCTTAGGTGGTGTTGGCATGTAGAAATGCTGCAGATTTTTGTGCATTGATTTGTATCTTGAAACTTTGCTGAAGTTGTTTCTCAAGTCTAGGAACTTTGGGGCAGAGACTGGGGTTTTCTTGGTATAGAAGCATATCATCTGAAAACAGCGATAGTTTGACTTGTTCTCTTCCTATTTGGATGCCTTTTATTTATTTTTTTTTCTTGCCTGATTGCTCTAGATATGACTTCCAGCACTATGTTGAATAGGAGTGGTGAGAGAATGCATCCTTTTCTTGTTCCAGTTTTCAAGGGGAATGCCTCCAGCTTTTGTCTGTTCAGTATGATGATGGCTGTGGGTTTGTCATATATGGCTCTTATCATTTTGAGATATGTTCCTTCAATGCCTAGTTTGTTGAGAGTTTTGACTTGAAGGGAGACTGAATTTTATCCAAAGTCTTTTCTGCATCAATTGGTTCTGATCATGTGGTTTTTGTTTTTAGTTCTGTTTATATGGTGAATCATATTTGTTGATTTGTGTATATTGAACTAACCTTGCATCCCAGGGATAAAGCCCACTTGATTTTGGTGGACTAGCTTTTTGATGTACTGCTGGATTCGGTTTGCTAGTATTTTGTTGAGGATTTTTGCATCAGTGTTCATCAAGGATATTGGCCTGAAGTTTTTACTGAGTTACTACATTGAAAATGTTTCAAATTAGCCAGATTCTTTAGAGATAATATAGTAACTTTAATTTGGCCAATTAGATATCATTATTAAAGAATTCAGCTCACTTAATAAGTTGAAATATTTTAAACATGTGTAGAGCCTACATTTTGGGAAATTCCGAAGCTCTATGTTTTCTTATCACAAATTGCCTTTGAATTAACAACTAGTTGTTTCTTTATTCATTCAGCAAATATTTATTTGGTGTCCCTTCTGCTCCTGGTACTAGGAATACAGTGTTGAAGAAAACAGATGTCATCTCTGCCCAATGGAGTTTATATTCTAATGAGGGCAAATGATAAACAAGTAATAAAATGAAAAAACATAATAATTTTAAATTCTGATGAACGCTACAAAGGAAATAAACAGTGTGGGGTGAGATAGAGTCACTGGAGAGTTGTCAGGGATGGATGGTCCAGGAAGACCTTTTTGAGCAGATGACATTCGATCTGAGATTTCTTCTAAAGAATGAGAATCAGCCAGCTTGGAAATAAATAGAAGAGCGATGTAGGCAATGGGAATAGTAAATAAGACCAGTGTGGCTTAGCATTAAGGAACAAGAGGAAGAATGGAGTAAAATAAGGTTGGAGGGATACAGGAGCCATCTATCTTACAGGTCTGTTTAAGAGTACAGTGGGAGGCCGGGCACAGTGGCTCATGCCTGTAATCCCCGCACTTTGGGAGGCCGAGGCAGGTGGATCACAAGGTCAAGAGATTGAGACTATCCTGGCCAACATGGTGAAACCCCATCTCTACTAAAAAATACAAAAATTAGCTGGGCGTGGTGGCACATGCCTGTAGTCCCAGTTACTCGGGAGGCTGAGGCAGGAGAATTGCTTGAACCTGGGAGGTGGAGGTTGAAGTGAGCTGAGATTGTGCCACTGCACTCCAGCCTGGTGACAGAGCGAGACTTGGTCTCAAAAAAAAATAAAAGAGTACAGTGGGAAACTGGAATGATTTTTTTTTTTTTTTGTGACGGAGTTTTGCTCTTGTTGCCCAGACTGGAGTACAGTGGCACCATCTGGGCTCACTGCAACCTCCGCCTCCTGGGTTCAAGTGATTCTCCTGCCTCAGCCTCCCAAGTAACTGAGATTATAGGTGCCTGCCACCACACCTGGCTAATTTTTGTATTTTTAGTAGAGATGGAGTTTCACCATGTTGGCCAAACTTGTCTTGAGCTCCTGACCTCAGGTGATGTGCCCGCCGGCCTCCCAAAGTGCTGGGATTACAGGTGTGAGCCACTGTGCCCAGCTGGAATGATTTTTAGGTAGGGTTGTAAAATGGTCTGAGTTGATGTTTAATGGAGATCTTTTTTTTTTTTTTTTTTTTTTTAAACAGATTCTCACTCTGTTGCCCAGGCTGGAGTGCAGTGGCATGATCTAGGCTCACCGCAACCTCTGCTTCCCAGGTTCTAGTGATTCTCATGCCTCAGCCTCCCTAATAGCTGGGTTTGCAGGCTTGCACCACCATACCCGGCTAATGTATTTTTAGTAGAGACAGGGTTTCGCCATGTTGGTCAGGCTGGTCTCGAACTCCTGACCTCAAGCGATCTGCCCACCTTGGCTTCCCAAAGTGCTGGGATTATAGGCAAGAGCTACCATGCCCAGCCAGTTTTGGTTTATTTTGAGACAGAGTTACGCTTTTGTTGCCCAGGCTGGAGTGCAATGGTGTGATCTCGATTCACTGAAGCATCCGCCTCCCTAGTTCAAGTGATTCTCCTGCCTCAGCTTCCCAAGTAGCTAGGATTACAGGCACCTGCCACCACGCCCAGCTACATTTTTGTATTTTTAGTAGAGATGGGGTTTCACCATGTTGGCTAGGCTGGTCTTGAACTCCTGACCTCAGGTGATCCACCCACCGCGGCCTCCCAAAGGGCTGGGATTACAGGTATGTGCCACCGCGCCTGACTTTTTGTTTTTTTGACTTGAATACTTGGGTTGATGATGGTTCCGTTTATTATTAAGAGGAATACTGATGAGAAAACAGGAGAGGTTATTTTGTTTTGTGGGGAGGACAATTTGAGAATCAAGTTCTGTTTGACCTACTTAAGTTTGAGATGCTTGTTAAACATCCAAGGAAAAAATGTAAGTAGACAGTTTTAAATAGGGGCACGGTGCTCAAAAGAGAGGTTCAAGCTAAAGAAATAAATAAAATATGGAATTCATCAGCAAGTAGTATATTTATCAATTTCAAAAACTTTTTTTTCAGTTTCCTACTTCTAAGAGAACAGATATATCTTGTGATCATTGTAGGTCAGGTAAGAATCATGACATACTTGTCATTTGCTATGGGAGTGTGCACAGACAGACTGCCAGAATCAGACTTCACAGGATGAATGTCAGCAGCTTAGGGAAAAATCTGGAGACAATATTGGAACATTGTTGTAACCTTCAAATACCCAATGATTTGGAGGGAAGGAAGGCAGAAATAGTGATTCATACCTATTATGGACTTTCCTGAAGCAGAAGCCAAAACTAGTTAGCTTTACATAATTGAGACCCCAGCATCATTAGCTATTAGTTCTTTTAAGAAATGCATTGTATATTTCCAATAGCCAAGAGAGGACTTTGAATGTTCCCACAGAAAGGAAATAATGTTTATGGTGATAGATATGCTAATTACCATGATTTGATCATTAAACAGTATATGCACATATTGAAACATTGCATTGTACCCCATAAATATGTACTATTATGTGTCAGTAAAAAGAAAAAAGAAATGCTACATCACCAGTGCTCTGTGGCACAGAGAATGATGTGGTGTGAAAAAATATAGACATTCCACAACTCAGAGGAGTTGTACTTTGAATAGAGGAGTTGTAGTCTGAAGTTTTAGAAGTACTTTTACCAATTTACTTTGTTTATATTTATGTTTATAAAAATGATATGTGATCAAAATCTGCCTACATCTGAAGCAACTTTTTCTTTTTTTAAATTTATTTTTATTTTTATTTTTCCAGTAATGGCTAGAAGCAAACAACTCTTAATCATTATCACAATTCTGTTAAAAAGGCATTGTGTTATACATAGTTTATTTATTTAAATAGAGACAAGGTGTCATGTTGATCAAGCTGATCTCGAACTTCTAGTCTCAAGAGATCTGCCCACCTTGGCCTCCCAAAGTGTTGAGATTACAGGCATGAGACATTGCGCCCGGCCTGTTATACATAGTTTAATAGGCAGTTTTCACTTAGCAATAATTTTTAAGATGTTATTTCTTAGAGCTGATATATCTTAGATTCAGTGAAATACAGTAAGTGATAGTTAAAGCCAGGAAATACAGGACTACCTAGGCTTAGAGATTTTATAAAGAATTAGTTTAACAGAATCTACCATGTACACAGCCTGCCTCACCAAACTTCCTCTTCATCTTTTAAGACTCAATTCAGTGATCACATTCCTCAGAAAAACCTCTAACACCCTTCATCCCTAACCTGGTGGCTAAGTACAGAATTTTAAAATGAAGCCATAGATTAGCAAAATGGTGCTCACTTTATCTACTGTAATTTTATTTCCCCTCTATTTGTGCTTCTCAGGAGAAAGAAATATGGAAGGTTATATAGTAGATGTGTATTTGAAAGGAATCCAAGTGTGATGGTCGGAATAAGCACCATCTTAATTTTCTGGTGATTTGTGCTAACCAAGTATTTCCATCCCCATGTCTCCCCACTTTTTTTTTGTTTTGTTTGTTTGTTTTTAAGGAAAGCCCAGAAGAAAGGACAGTAAACGTGAGCTCTATTCGGGTAAATAAATTTACTTTCATCATGTTGAGGGATTTCATACAGCTTAATTTCATCAAGAGAATTTAGACCTTTCCTTTTTTCCAAATCTTAAGCCTGCTGCCTCCACAAAGTCAAAATGAAGTGTTTGCCTTCCAAATTCATTCTAGTGACTTTAATGTGAATTTATTGGCACTTACTCTTTCTAGTCTTCTCTAGGATATAACTTTTCATAGTTTGACTCTTGCTGTTGTGACCATACATTGTCTTATTTTATATAAGTACAGTTGCACGTATATAAAGTGTGACTGTAATGAGACTGATTTAACAAAACCATACATAGACCGGGCATTGTGGCTCTTGCCTGCAATCCCAGCACTTGGGGAGATTGAGGCAGGAGGATCTCTTGAGGCCTGGTTTTTTTTTTTTTTTTTTTGAGAAGGAGGCTCAATCTGTCTCCCAGGCTGGAGTGCAGTGATTTAATCTCGGCTCACTGCAGTTGCCTCCTGGGTTCAAGTGATTCTCCTGCCTCAGCCTCCCAAATAGCTGGGATTACAGGTGTGTACGACCACACTTGGCTAATTTTTGATTTTTTAGTATAGAAGAGGTTTCTCCCTGTTAGCCAGCAGGTCTTGAACTCCTGACATTAAGTGATCTGCTCACCTCAGCCTCCCAAAGTGCTGAGATTACAGACGTGAGCCACTGGACCCAGAGGCCTGGATTTTGAGACCAGTCTGGGCAACATAGCGAGACCTGCCTCTACTAAAATTTTTAAAAATTAGCCGGGCATAGTGGTGCATGCCTGTGGTCCCAGCTACTTGGGAGGCTGAGGCAGGAAGATTGCTTTAACCTGGGAGGTTGAGGCTGCAGTGAACTGTGATCACTACTGCATTCCAGCTTGGGTAACAGAGCAAGACCCTATCTCAAAAAATTAAAAAAAAAACCATATAATTATGTCATTATCAAAAACTCTTGCTATTTACATGTTTCATATAGGCAGTAATGTAATAATATCTGCTCCTATGTTATCTCCTAGAGTGTGAGAATAATGACACATTTCCATTTCACAGTACTTAATTTTTTTTTTTTGCCAACATATAAAATAGATGCTTAGCCCTTGGAATTGGGTACTTTCTGGTTTAAATGTTACTTAGTAACTGAGCTTATTTACCCCTTGAACTAACTTTTGATAGGTGCATGCAGGATCCTACGAACTCTTCCTAGGGAAAGAGGAGGAAATAGAGAAAAAACAGAGTAAAATATTCGATAAGTAATTTTCCTTTTTCTGTGCCTGCAGGGAAAGAAATGGAGCTGGTATTTGGACTATTTATTTTCACAGGGGTTACAAGGCTTGAAACTTTTTATAAGAAGTAGTGTTCATCGTTCTTCCGTTACCAGAGCAGAGGGCATAAACTACAACAATCAATATTAAATGAATGTTAACATACAGTGAGCATACTGGACTAAACTCCTTCCTTGATGCTAGAGGCAAAGTGGCTCATCTTGAGTTCCTATTTTCATTTCACTGACTGCCACCCTCAAGGAGTACTCAGACTGGCCTTCTGTTCATGGCTTAGGAGAGCCTTGGCGTGGCTAACTGATTTTTCAAGATGTAAATTCTTTAGCCTACTAGTGAAAAATGATCCCTTCATCATCAGGCTCTACATTCTACCAAATTGTATATAAAAAGACACATCTGTTTTGTGGTAGGATTTTTTCCACATTTTTGTGTACTATGAGCTGCATTGATGGAAGACAGCAGGTAATATGTGGTGACAGGTAATTCACAGACATAAACATGCAAAATACTTTGCTGCCTCTGGGAACATTCTCATTTTTCTTACTGTGAACAATAGCACAAGCACCAAATTAACAGGATGCAACATGTATGGCTCTAAAAGCCCTAAGTAGTTGGTAACTTCCTGAGCCTTCAATCATAGCAATTTGATGAGGGAAGGAAGGCGAGAGGATTTGTTGGGTAATCAAGACATTCCTGTATATGTTTCATTTCATGAAACTGCTCTATTTTGTTTGTGTATATATGTATATGTGTGTGTGTATATGTGTGTGTCTGTGGCTTCAGTTTTTAAGTGTTGAGAACTAAATAAACTAACTGAAATTTTACTTTCAGAAGGAAATCTGAAGTTTTAAAAAAATTAATAATAGCTAGAATATCTTGCTGAAAATTTACTATAAAATTTTGCCTCAGTACTACTGAATAACTCTCCCTTCTAATAAAATTTATATCATTTTTGAAGAATCAAGCTGAATTAATTTTTGTCTTTAAGGATGCATACTTGGGGTTCTTTTTTTCCGCATTGAGAAAACCAAACCCTAAATTATATTATTGGATAGTGTACAGACTAGAAATCCCATTCGTCCATTGACTTATTAATTGAGTCAATAAATATTTATTGAGCCCCTTACTCTGTGCCAGATACTCTTCTGTGTGCTAGTTATCCAGTTGTGACCAGTACAAAGTATCTGCGTTTTTCTTGTTTTTGTTTTTTTGAGATGGAGTCTCACTCTTGCCCAGGCTGGAGTGCGATGGTATGATCTCGGCTCACTGCAACCTCTCTCTTCTGGTTCAAGCGATTCTCCTGCCTCAGCCTCCCAAGCAGCAGGGATTATAGGTGCCTGCCACCATGGCCAGCTAATTTTTGTATTTTTAGTAGAGACAGGGTTTTGTCATGTTGGACAGGGTGGTCTCGAACTCTTGACCTCAAGTGATCCACCCGATTTGGCCTCCCAAAGTGTTGGGATTACAGACGTGAGCCACTGTGCCCAGCCCAAAGTACCTGTTTTTATGGAGTTTACATTCCAGTGGAGAAGAAAGACAATAACAATATAAGGAAATACAACATATCAAGTGCTATAAAGAAAAGGCAGGGAATGGAGATAGAATGTGTTGAATTTTGTCATGTGCTTTTTCTGTATCTTTGGAGATTGTCATATGGCTTTTGTCCTTCATTTTGTTAACATGATATATCACATTTACTGATTTGTATATGTTGAATCATCTTTGCATCCCAGGATGAATTCCACTGGGACAGAATGGGTGAATTCTGAGATTCAGAAATGAGGTGTACTGGAGAAGGGACAGGTTTGGAGGAATGTGGAATCAAGTTCTGTTTTGCCTATGTTAGGTTGGAATTCTGCTGTGTAGGCAACTGGATATCCAAGTCTGGCTTCAGGGTACAATTTGGGACTGGAAAAATTAATTTGAGAGTCATTAGGGAATAACTATAACTTTGGATGAGATCATCTAGTACAGCTAGAGAAGAGAAGGTGGCAAAAGATGGAGACCTAAGATATGCCATCATTGAGAAGTAGAGGAGAAGAAGAGGAACCAGCAAAAGACTGAGAAGGACCCACCAGTGACCTAGAAGAAAAATCAGAAGACTGGTATTCTGGAAGCCATCAGAAGAAAAAGTGTTTCACAAAAGGGAGATAGTATTGAATGGTGTGGAATGTTGCCTGTATACCTGGAAAAAAAGCAACTTCAACTACGTTTTAAGTAAATGTGGTAGAGTTTGTACTGCAAATAACTTTCCACGTAGCTTTTCAGATCATGATATTTTGGTCCTTAAGATCATGTAGAACTTTCCATTGTGAGAAGGGATTTGATTATTTTATCATTAAAGAAACTTTTCTAAACTTAAATTTTTGTTCCAGAAGAAAAATAATTTTTCCCTTAGGTTTATCTTTTTGTTCAATAATGATTCCCTGGGTATCTTTTTTCCTGACAAATAAAATACTTAGATGTACCTGGATACCTTTTTTTGTGCATATTTCTCTTTTAATTTTTTAACCTACTTAAGATTATTTATATGGCAGTACAAATAAGCCAAATACAGTTATCTGAAAAATATTTTTCATGGCAAAAACCATAATAGTTAAATAAAGAATAGCTATTTTGCTTCAGTGCAAAACATGTCTAGACGATAAAAGAAATGGAAAATTTGGTTTATTATTGCAGTTATACAAAAAGTATTTTTCTTTTTCTTATTTTTTTCTTTTTAAGTAGACACCTGGCGTTCACAAAAAGTATTTTTCTTTGCTGAGTGTTTGTGTAGAATTGTTGGCATTATTAATATTGGCTTAATGTTCAATACTAAAGTTGCCATTAGAATTCTAACATTTGTTTGCCTTTTTATTACACTTTCTCCTTCCTTTTGATCTTGGGGTTGATCTGGAAAGAAAAGTAAGTCAATGGTGTCACACATAACTTTTATTAACATAATAGAATTGTCTACTAGAAAAGTTATTCTGTGTAATTCTTACTGAGATAATTTGCATTTATTATAGTTTACCTTCATGGGCAAACAGATTGCCTGAGCCATTTTGGACAAAATGCAAGAAGTATGAATGAATGAGCACATATTTAATAGACTGACACCCTGGGCATTTATGAGTATTCCAGCCTTAGATATAATGACACCTATGAAATTGAACAAGACTGAGTTTTCTTGCATTCCACCTTGCCCTTGCATCCGTTTGTATCCAATTTTCTGCTACCTGGGGTAATAAGAGAGAACATAGCATATAATTTTTTAAAGTAACCATTAATTCCAGCATTTAAAAATTAGAAATGAATCATTTTTGAATTTATAATCAGCTTCATGGACTAGGTTAAATTCCCAAACCTGATTACCACTTTCTGCATAATCAATTGAAAATTGGAATGTGGGGGACCTCTAGGTGGCACCATGAAGAGTTCAATGGAATTTCTTCCCAGAGCAATACCCGTTTCATTGGTTAAAATTAGCAAAGGCAATCATTCACAGTCTCTGGAGAGTGATCAGAGGATTCGCAATAAATTGAAACTCAGTGTATTCAAACTTTATAGAACTCAATAATAGTGGAGGTCATAACATCCGAGCTAGAGGCTGCATTCATTTCCCCACCCAACTTCATGTTGCAGAAGAGTTATTGTGGAAGAGGTATTCCGGCAGGCATGGCCCAAAATGGAACTCCTATCCCCTCCAGATACTGCTTCATAATACAGAGGCTCTGCCAAAGGAGTGGGTCAGTGCAAGCCTTAAAGACTGGCAAGACCCTGGCCCTTCCTGAGAAACTTGACAGTTATTTGTCCTGTGGAGCAACTTATGACTCTAGGAATTGCTCATAAGAATAGGATAACCAATTAGCAATATGTGGAGACTAGCAGCATGGTATAATACCTATAGAGGAAGACCAGCCAGAAGTTTAAAAGGGAGAACAGAGAAAGAGCAAAGGAGGCCTTGCTAAAATCATGGTCATAGTTGGTGATATGGAAAAATGTACACATACATAAATCCGCATTCTCTCAGAAATAACTGAAGAAGGAACTGCTTTGCTATTAGTTCCTTACTAAATGTGGGACAAAATTGTAAACTCCTTGTGTGAAAGCAGTCTCCAAGCTACAGAGCAAACAGTAAAGAATGAAAACCGTATTGGGCTTGGGCACGGTGTCTCATGCCTGTAATCCCAGCACTTTGGGAGGCCGAGGCGGGTGGATCACTTGAGGTCAGGAGTTTGAGACCAGCCTGGTCAACATGGCGAAAACCCATCTCTACTAAAAATGCAAAAAATAACTGGGCGTGGTGGCATGTGCCTGTAATCCCAGCTACTAGGGAGGCTGAGGCAGGAGAATCGCTTGAACCCAGGAGGCAGAGGTTGCAGTGAGCTGAGATTGTCCACTGCACTGCAGCCTGGGCAACAGAGCAAGACTCTGTCTCAAAAACAAAACAAAACAAAAAACTTTATTGGCTCGGGGGCTTTAAGCACAACTTCTGATCTATCAGTGGCTGACTGCTAAACTGTACTGACCCAAGGATGACCCTTAGGAAGCCAGATTTAAAAATAAAAAAATCTAAATGGGGTCATTAGAGGCTGTACACTGGGGGGAATGGACTTCACAGGATTAGTCTAGCCAGGTCACCAAATAAGTGAACAAACAACAGCGACAAAACCTGGAGCAGAGAGTATCATTATCCAGAGCTGCAACAATATACTACCTAAAGTGTTCAATGCAGTAAAATGAGGCATGCAAAGAAAGAGGAACATGTGATTCATACACAGGAAAAAAGACTAGAAGTTATCTTGATGAGGACCAGGTACTGAACTTAGTGACCAATGACTTCAAAGCAGCTATTATAAGTATCTTCAAAGAAATTAAAGAAACTTTAATTAAAGAGAGATGTGATGACAATGACTATATCAATAAAGTATAGTGGACACACATACACCATTTCTATTCACAGAAATGGAAATTCTGGACCTGGAAAAAAGTGAAGAAAAATGAATGGAGCCTTAGAGAAATGTGGGACACAAATACGCTCATAATGGGAATACTAGAAGAGAAGGAGACAGAAAAAATACAAATAGTGGCTAATAATGCGCCAAACTTGATGAAAAGCAATCTACACATCGAACAAGCTCAAGAAAATATAAGCAAGTCAAATACAGCAATGTACAGTCATGTACCACCACATAACAACATTTTGTAAAACAACCTCAGATAGGTCCTTCAGGTGGTATTCCAGAAGAAGGCATTGTTATCATCTGAGATGACAGCTCCATGCTTGCTAGTGCCCCCGAAGACCTTCCAGTAGAATGAGATGTGGAGGTGGAAGACGGTGATATTGATGATCCTGCCCTGGTGTAGGCCTAGCCTAATATGTTTCTGTGGCTTATTTTTTTTTAAAAGGGGAAAAAGTTAGAAATAAATGTATAAAAATATAAAGAAAATATTTTGTACAGCTGTACAATGTGTTTGTGTTCTAAGTGTTGTTACAAAAGAGTGAAAAAAGTTAACAAATTTGAGTTCATAAAGTAAAAAGTACAGTAAGCTAAGGCTAATTTATTGAAGAAAAGCTTTTTGTAAATGTAGCCTAAGTGTGTAGTGTTTATAAGGTCTACAGCATTGTGCGGTAATGTCCTAGGCCTTCACGGTCACTCACTGATTCATCCAGAACAACTTCTAGTCCTGCAAGTTTCATTCTTGTTAAATGCTCTATAGAAGTGTACTGCTTTGTACCTTTTATATGGTATTTTTACTGTACTTTTTCTATGTTTAGATGTGTTGAGACACACAAATACATTGTGTTTCAGTTGCCTACAGTATTCTATTCAGTACAGGAGCATGCTGTTCAGGTTTGTAGCCAAGGAGTAATAGGCTATGTCATAGATCCTTGATTTGTGTAAGTATACTCTATGATGTTCACATAATAAAATCACCTAACATTTCTCAGGACATGGCTCTGTTGTTAAGAGGTGCATGACTACATAAAAAGGATTATACTTCATGACAAACTGGGGTTTATCCCAGGAATGCAAGATTGATTTAACATCCAAAAGGCAGTTAATACACCATATCAAAACATTGTTTTAAAAAAGTAGACAGTCTAATAAATGCAAATATATCTATGTTCATAGATTAGAAGACAATATTGTTAAGATAGCAATACATTTCCAATGCAGTCTTTTTTTTTTTTTTTTTTTTTTCTGAGACAGGGTCGTGCTCTGTTGCCCAGGGTGGAGTGTGGTGGTGCAGTCCTCAACCTGGGCACAGCATCCTCAACCTGAGCACAAACAAGCCTCCCACTTCAGTCTCCCAAATAGCTGGGACTACAGGCATGTGCCATCATGCCCAGCTAATTTTTGTATTTTTTGTAGAGACAGGGTTTTGCCATGTTGCCCAGGCTGGTCTTGAGCTACTGGGCTGAAGCGATCTGCCTGCCTCAGACTCAAAGTTCTGGCATTACAGATGTGAGCCACTGCACCTGGCCTCTAGTGCAGTCTCTGTTGAAATCCCAACTGGCATTTCACAGAAATTGACAAGCTTAACCAAAAATTAAAATGGAACTGAGGGACCCCAGAACAATATATTTTTCAATATTATTTCTTTTTTTATCAATATTATTTCAATAATCAAAATGATATTGAAAAAACTTGGAAAACTCACATTTCTCAATCTCAAAGACTACAACGCTATGTTAATCAAGACTGTGGGATACTAGCATAAAGGTAGACATAGGTCAATGGGATGGAATTGAGAATTGAGGAATAAACCCATACATTTAGGGCCAATGTGCTTTTCCACAAGGGAGCCAACACAGTTCAATGGGGGAAAGAATAGTCCCCCATTGTACTGGGACAATACAATAGTTGAAAAGATTATTATAAAACTATTTTAAATGAAAAGACTATTCATATTTCATTATGATACTGTGACAACTGGATATCTCCATGTAGAAGAATCCATTTGGGCCTCTGTATCACACCATACGTAAAAATTAAAACAGATTTAAAAACCTAAATATAAAGCCGAAACCAAATAACTTTTCTTTTTTTTTAGACGAGGTAACACTCTCATCTAGGCTGGAGGGCAGTGGCACAAACACGGCTCACTGTAGCCTTGACCAGGCTCATGTAATCCTCCTGCCTCAGCCTCCAAAGTTGCTGGGACCACAGGCATGCCCCACCATGCCTGGCTAATTTTTTGATTTTTTGTAGAAATGGAGTCTGTTGCTCAAGCTGGTCTCGAACTCCTGGGATCAAATGATTATCCCACCTCAGCTTCCCAGAGTGCTGGGATTACAGGCGTGTGTCACTATGCCTGGCCCTATAAAACTTTTAGATAAAACATAGGAGTATATCTTTGTGACGTTGGTTTGGGCAGTGATATCTTAGCTATGACAGCAAAGGCATATATAATAAAAGAAAAAAATGAACTTTATTGTAGTTAAAAACATTTGTGCTTCAAATGACACTATTAAGGGAGGTGGAAACAAAACGAGAGGAAATATTTGCAAATCATGTACCTGATAAAAGTTATTTTATTAAAAATACATACATAATTTTAAAATTAAAAAATGGGCCAAAGATCTGAATATTTCTCCCCAGAAGGATATGCAAATGGATAATAAGAACATGGACCAGCCGGTCATGGTGGCTCACGCCTATAATCCCGGCACTTTGGGAGGCTGAGGTGCGTGGATCATGAGGTTAGAAGTTCGATACCAGCCTGAACAACATGGTGAAACACTGTATTTACTGAAAACACAAAAATTAGCGGAGCGTGGTGGCACGTGCCTGTAATCCCAACTACTCAGGAGGCTGAGGCAGGAGAATCGCTTGAACCTGGGAGGCAGAGTTTGCAGTGAGAGGAGATCATGTCACTGCACTCTAGCCTGGGCGACAGAGCAAGACTCCATCTGAAAAAAAAACAAACCATGAAACAATGCTGAACATTATGAGTCATTAGGTAAATTCAAATCAAAACCACAATGGTCTGCAACTTCACACCCTGTAGGATAGACAGGCATAATAAGATAGACAATAACTAGTGTTGGGGGGATGTGGAGGAATTGAAATATTCATACATTGCTGGTTGGAATGTAAATGTTCTAGCCAGTTTGGAATCGTTTGGTAGTTACTCAAAATTTCAATCAGATTAGCCATGTGAACCTGTAGTTCCACTGGATATATCCCTAAGAGAAATGATGTGTCCTCACAAAAGCTTGAACACAGATTTTTCATTGCAGCATTATTTTTAATAGCCAAAAGGTGAAACAATGCAAATGTCCAGCTGATGAATGAGTAAAGTATGCTATACCCATTTAACAAAATACTGTTTGGCAGGAAAAAAAAAACATACATATTATGACATGGGCAAACCTCAAATACATCATGCTATATGAAATAATCCAATCACGATACACATATTTTATGGTTCTACTTATATGAAAATGTCCACAATACGTAAATGTATAAAGACAGAAAGTAGTTAAGTAGTTGCCTAGGGCTGATGGGGATAGGTTGGCAGGTAATGCGGAGTGACTCTTAATGGATAAGAGGTTTCTTTTTCAGGTAATGAAAGTGTTTTAAACTATGTAAATATAAAAACCACTGAATTGTACATTTTAAATGGATAAATTGTTATGTAAATTATATCAATATTTAAAAACTTGTAAGGACTATTTTAAGTCCTGCTTTGGAGAAGGATGAGTAATCTTAAAGATCTTATATTTGCATAGTGATCATCTTAATTGTATAATACATTCAGAAAAATTATACTCATAAAATCATTATTTGCTTATCTTCTGTCTCAATCCCTGCCCTCTAGGAAGTTAGGAATATGCAAAGAGGATTGTATATGATCATTGTGCACCTATTAAGTAGTTGTAGAAATTCTTTTTTTTTTTTTCTTTTTTGAGACGGAGTCTTGCTGTGTTGCCAGGCTGGAGTGCAGTAGCACGATCTTGGCTCACTGCAACCTCCGCCTCCCATGTTCAAGCGATTCTTCTGCCTCAGTCTCCTGAGTAGCTGGGACTACAGGCGTGCGCCACCACGCCCAGCTAATTTT